>JAABKJ010075445.1:144518341-144704833 GCA_011634705.1 Andricus grossulariae
GAACTACCCCCCCCCCCCCACGCCCGAGAATGCCGGTTACCAGACAATGCCTTTCCCAGGCCAACTGTCCGCTGATGCTGACTTTATTACAGGCAAATTTTTTCACGATTTTTTTTCTATATACCCATTTTCTTGAAAATATTCCTACACTGATTGACTATCGACTATCGAACACTCTTTTTCAATAACAAGCTCGAGACTTGTAGGAGTGCTCATCCTATTTCTGTCTCTCTCGCACACTCAACTCCGTATTTCCACGGGTGTCCTCAACCCTCTTGAGGAATTCTGGGAATTTTCCGGGAATGGAAAAAAATTCGGGAAAATCCGGGAATTGCCCTTGATTATATTTTTGATGCAGAAAGTGCATTTAATTTCAGGGAATATCTTGGACAAAATTTAGTAAACATAGACACCCTGCTCTACTATTCCAGTTAAATGTTCCATAATTTAAGTTGAAAATTAATGTTTTTGTTTGATATTCAACTATCCCAGTCAAATATTCATCAGTTAGGTGAAAAATTAATATATATATAGATAAATATATTTTTAGTTCAAAATTCAACTCTTCTGCTGAAAATTGGTATTTTTGGATGAAATTTAAACTACTTCGTTGAAAATTTAATTATTTTCTTAAAAATAGCCTTTTTTATAGAAAATTAATTGTTTTTGTTGAAAATTCAACTTTGCAAGTTAAAGAATCATGATTTCTGTTGATAATAAAATTCATCTATTTGGTGGAAAATTATTTTTTTCAACTGGAAATTAAAATATTTCATTTTTGATTGAAAATTGATCTGTTTATTTCAAAATTTAACTATTTGGTTTAAAATTTATCTCTCTTGGTTACAAAAATTCAACTATTTCGTTAAAAGTTTATTCATTTTGTTGAAAAATGTCTTTTTTATTGAAAAATTAATCTTTTGGCTGAGAATTCAAATCTCCTAGTTGATTGATCATTGCAGTTTAAAATTCATCTTTTTCTTTAAAATTCAACTATTCCAGTCGAAAATTCATCAGTTCGGTGGAAAATTAATTTTTTCTACTGAAAATTTATCTTTTCCATTTTCGATTGAAAATTGATTTTTTTTTATTTCAAAATTCAACTATTTGTTTGACAATTTTTGTTTCCTAGTTTAAAATTCAACGCTTTCGATGAAAATTCATTTATTTTGTTGAAAATCGTCTTTTTTAGTAGAAAAATGATTTTTTTTTTAAATTGAAAATTCAACTACTCCAGTTTGAAAATGTATGAAAATTCATGTTATTAGATAGATAAACAATCTGAAAACAGTCACTAAAAGTTAGATTCACGCAGTATCGCAACAAATCAGGTTTTCGACAACGATGTGTTGGATATTTTAGAGATATTTAGCAAAATAGCTTTCTTGAGGCAATTAAAAATGTTACGAACTCGAGTTGAACCAGCGTGTCGTATCTCCATTTACAAAATACATAGAGATACGACACTTTAGCGAAGTAAAATATAGTTGATACACTCTGGATAGGGAAAACTTTGTTAGTGACTTATTCTTCGGGACAGTCGAAATATTGAAAATTAACGAACGTTATAGTCAGCAAATAAAGTGTATGTTTTTCTATTGGTTTTTTGCAATTTATAAAGTTTTTTAATTAAGTTATCTACAAATCATCTGGATATATCCTCAAGCATCTATTATCTTATCTTGAAAACTTGCGGGCTCGTTTGATGGCGCCAACGTCGAATATACGCCTGCACTCCTAAAGCATTGAGTGACCACAGTCTGATGCTGGCCGGTATTTGTTCTCTTTCGCTCCCTCACCATAATTCTTCTCTAACCTGCGCGGTACTTCAGAATGAGTGCACTTGCACTCTCTCGAGTAAGCCGTTTTACATTTAAATCCTTGAACTCTGGATTTCCCCTCAAATGTTCATTTCGTAAAATCTACTTTTTCTTAGAAAAATGAATGCAACATCTCTATAATGGATTTCTTAGTTTTAATCTTTTCTTTAAAGGAAATTTCTTTCCTCACTAAATTTGTATTTAAATTAAATTTTTTTACTATTATTTTTTTATATTTTTAATTCAAGTTTCTGATGTACTGTTAAAATATTCTATTATATCTTTTAAAATATAACGTTTATAAGTTTAATTTTATAATCAAGTATACATTTCTAATTTTAATTTTTATGTTCCTCAGCTTCGTTTTCTTTTGTATTCCATGTTCTTATTCTTGAAATTTTTCACATTCATTTTGTAATGATGATAATAATAATAATAGGTAAAATAATAATAATTAGCCTCGGTGGCTCAGTTGGTTAGACGCTCGGACTTCACCTTAGAGGTCCGGGGTTCGATCCCTGAGCCGGCACCTCTTGAAATTTTTCTATGTTTTCTATGCTGTAGGTCCCCCCATGATGCACTTGACTGCAACCCACTCCGTGAATGATGGGGTAAAAACCAGGCTTTGCCCAATATGTCAGGGCACACGCTCTTATCAGATCACTTGATTGCATTAGAATAATGAGTCCGTGACTGATAATATATACCGGGACAGCCCCGTGTATACTATTAAAAAAAATAAAATCCAACTCCAACCAAAAATGCCTTCGACAGATTGGGCCGTAACCATCTTAAGCTTGAGACATTAATTTTTATAATTATTTAATTAATTAGCACCAGGTAACATTAATCAATTATCATTAATTAGCAAAATTAAACCAAATCAATTTAATAATCAACTAATTAAATTAAACCAAATCAAATCAAACCAAGCAAATTGAATCAAATGAACTTAATCAAATCAATTAAATCAATAAATCAATCAATAAACCAAATTAAATCAAATTAATCAATCAATGAAACCCATTTAAAACCTTAAATTCATTCAATAATAATATAAAATCTAGAATATGCCAGCAATTTTTGTTGATTATTTTTTCGAATTTTTTCAGAATTTTCTTATTAAATTCTTTTTTTAATTATTGCTATAATTAAATGTATATTAATAACGTAATAGCTTACATTTTATAATTTCAAATTCAGTTTTCTGTACAACTGGTTGAAATTTTAATTTTATTCTCCAACTGAACAACAAAATTTTTTTGCTATAATTTTCGATGCTTTCCTTTATTTATTTACTAGGCCCTAATTAAACTATATTTGATATATGTATATATACACATATGTGGTCATCCAATCTGTCGGCGTTGAGCAAGGTATCTGCGACTAACATGCTTGTCGTCCCGGTTCCACTCTACTCGTTTGGGGTGGTTCAATGGACGAAGAACGATAAACAGCGACATAGTGTAAGTAATTTGAAGAAATTAGACTTTTCTCCAACTTCGCTATGAAAAGTCGCAAATGAATACCATCTGTTAATAATAACCAAATGTCCTAAGAAATATAACACTTTCAACATTTGTTAATCGAGCTTTAGATTCCTACTACATATTATAAATCCTTTGTTAGATTTACAAAAAGTGTGGAACACTTAGGGGTTACTGACAGTAATGTCGAGATCTGCCAGCTCGTGCGATATTTGCTGTAAAGTATCCTCAAATAGAGAAAGTCGTACTAACAGACCTTATCGCTAAGGTACAGGATATCGGGACTAATCTACACATCTCAGAAGATCGAGCAATGGAGATTAAATAACAGGTTGATTTGGCATGAAAAAACAACGGCAATGAACATCAGTTAGAGGAAGCTGCTTCACACGAACAAGCAGCGCCAATTGATGTTCTTCCTCAAACTGGTGATGATCCAGCACCACCGCATCCTCCAGACGTAGATAGAATATGAACAGAGATGTAATGCGCTTTAATTTTTTGGCCAAGAAAATCAGGCAAAGTGTAAGAAGAGAACATCATCGACTCTGTTTACTCAAGTATCCAGAAGTAGTCACAAGAATAAAAGAGCAGAATCTAGCAGATCAAAAAAGCTCAATATCTGTGAACGAAGACCAGATTGAAGCTGAAGGCATAGGTGCTCAACAAATAATGAACATCAAGCACCGGATCCACTAGAACCATATCCGGGCATTATTAACGATGATCTGAACAGCGAAATCCTACAGAAACTACAGCACCTTGAAAGGAGTTTTCATCGTGATTTGAGAGATTTCAGACATGTAGAACCAATACAAAGGCATTCTGTGCCCAAGATGTACACCACAAATAATCTGCGTGCACTAATACAACATACACAACACATATACTGTGCAACTGTGGCAACCGTTAGAACGTTGGGCCGCGGAATGAGGCCTACAAGTGCAGTCTTTGCTCTAGAAAGGGAGCGAGATACACCATGGAAGATCAGGTCGGATATGGATATCAGCAAGGTGAGGTTCAAACTGGGTCGTCTGACTCAATATGGAATAGAAAATAGAAGCAGAAAGCTGATACACCATGTTACTGAAATCATCCACTCTAGGTACATCGAGACATTAAAACCAGCAATATTCGATGAGAATGAAGACACCCAGAGGCAAAGACTTGATGTTTTCACTGCTAGACTGCGTCGTTACAAGAACAGTAATTGGAAAGCTCCAGAACCGGAAATTGTGCACAACATATGGTACAAGTACCTGACTAGTGTGCATCCTGCGTCAGCACGGTGTCTTCAGAAGATCATCGAACAAACAAATCTAATGCCAGGGTTTATGCTCCACGGTACTACTTATATGTTGCCTAAAAAACCAGATGCTCAAAATCCATCTGTGTTCGACCGTTAGCCTGTCTTTCAACTATATATAAATGTCTTACAGCTATCATAGCAGATAAGGTATATTCTCACTGCCACAAGAATGACATTCTTACAGAAGAACAAAAAGGATGTTGTAAACACTCGCGAGGCAGTAAACATCTAGTCAACGTAGAGGCTGTTGCCATGACGTAAGCTCATAAACATCAACGAAACTTGCACATAGCATACATTGACTACAAGCAAGCTTTTCCTGTCGTAACACATAACTATTTGCTTGAAGTCATGAAAATATACCAAATTTGCACACGCATCATTGACTTCCCAAGTCGTGCGATGATGACTTGGGGTACAAGAATCACGTGTTTTGATCATGGACAATCAAGGATAACCAGATCAATACGCATTACGACGGGTATATTCCAAAAAGGCTTTCTCCTTGACTTTGAGAAACAAACCATGTTCTTTATCGAATGTCTTGCACCAGCTGACAAAAACTTCATAGCCAAGGAAAAAGAAGAAGATATAAAGAAGAAATAGATATGTTATTAGGGAGTTGCGACGGTTATACCCGGGATATTCTGTTCAGATAATCGTCGTGATCATCGACGCTGTTGGAGGTGCCAATGCTGCACTGGTTAATAGCCTGAAAAGTATCCCTGCGTGTCAACAAAATGCTGGAGCACTTGCAGGGAAAATGTAGAAGGCAGTCATTCTTGGGTCGTCTCGCGTCTCCAGGAAAGCTTCGTGTTCTCAGGGTGACAGAATTATTTTAAAATTTGAAACACAAAATTAAAAGCAGAGAAATAAGGAAGTAAATTTATACAACGACTGATCACGAAAATTTGTGCTAATGATGAGCATATTATGTGGATATGTTATATGTTGAAACATATCAATAAAAATATTAAAATATATCTTCTTTAGAATTATCTCGACGCATTTACTAATATTCTGCAAAAATATAGGATTAAATAAAGCGTGGTCCAAAAAGGCTTTATGTTTTCCCCAAATAGCCGCCCTACAAACTGTTCCATTTGATGTCAATTATGTTTAAGTTTTTCTGTCAGATTTATGATTTTGAGATTACTGAAATAAATACGGACTGACAGAATAAACGTGGTTCTGAAACAGACTCAACGATACGATGGTTTGTACTCAAGAGTAAATGAACTGAAACAAAACTTACCGGGAATGGAGGTATTTTTCTGGGTTAAAGAAAAATCGGAACCTTATGGATTTGTGCATTGTATTTACGTTTGTATACGTATAGAGAGAAATTTTGGAAATTTGAACTGAAGAAGAGGCATGTACTTCGAATTGAAAAGAAAAGTACACTGTTCATTCACTTAGAACAATAAGTAACGATGTTTAAATTATTGACGTAGATAAAGAAAGAAGACAAATTTACAAACATAGTTTTGATAATGAGACACACTCATCTACGGTAAATAGTAGATAAGATGAAATTGCTAAGCAGGTTAAAATCACATGGTTCGAACTATTACATTCAACTTACAAAATTGTTGAATATCAAATAATTTTAATTAAAAATGTGCAATTAAAAATTAATACAGTTAAAAATATTAGAAATGGAACTAATGATTGTATTGATGATATAACAAATTTTTTTTAAGTACCCAACATCATATTCAGTTATTAAAACTTGAAATGTATTACACTTACGATTCACAGATTTTATATGTACTATTCAACAATTTCAGATGCTGCTTACTGCGAACCGCGTTAGTTATTTTCTTTGCCTTCATACAATGAATGGCAATCAGCAATTCGAATTTGACAAGGTCTATCAAAGAAAGTTAAAAAACTATAGCAGTGGAAAAGCCCATGTAATTGTGTTCCTTGATTATAATCAGTGGACACAAAGAAAACTATTGATAAGGAGAACTAAAAAGCAATAGAATATGAACAAGCGTTTTGAAAATGGTACTGAAGCGTTTATTTGATATAACTTTAAAATTGGCTACTAATTGCTTAACTTTCCGCTAACATGAAAAGGATATAAATAACGACCACAGTGTAAACTTTTCAATGATGGTGAATTTTCTACTGGATCATGATGATATGATGTAATATTTGAGTCCATCAACTTAAAATAAAATGATACAATGCTTAAGTAAAGAGCTACATCAAATATCGATTTTCGAATTTAAGGCAAGTCCTTTTTTTATTCTATGTTTGACATAACTCAATATATTGATAACAAAGACCAATTTAACTTAGTACTTTGGTACATTTCAATTCTAGAATAAAAATGGCTCTTAAAATTTTATAAAACTGTCTTAATTCTAGCAAATACTTGTGGTTTCTAGTAGAATTATTTTGAAAATGTTCTATAATTTAAAGGGTTTTTTTCAATTCGGACACTTTTATAAAATTTAAAAAGTAATTACAAATCTTTACAATGACAATTGGAATATTATTGTACTGTATTGTAATTTATTATAGTTTATTGTTGAAAATACATTTCCAACAGGGATCTCATGAAATTTTTAAAATCTTATGAAGTTTGCTATGGTATTTTTTGGTTGTGAATTCATATTTTTTTATTAAAAATTTTATTATTTTGTTGAAGATTTAATTATTTTGTTTTGAAAATTAAACAATTTTGTTATAGAGTCATCCTTATTGGTTAAAAATTCAAATGTTTTGTTAAAAAATCATATTTTTTGTTTGAAAATTAATCTCTTGGTAGAAATTTAATCTTTTTTGGTTAAAAATGCAACTATTTTCTTGAAAAATAATCTTCTTTGGTTAATGATTCAACTTAGTTGTTAAAAGTTCGTATTTTTTGTTGAGTTCAACTGTTTTTGATTTAAAATTAAAAATTGTCAAAAAATTCTTAAAAGATTCAAAGGATTTCAAAATAATTTCACAAAGATTTTAAAGATTTTAAGGGATCTTTTGTGGAAATGTACATTAACAATAAAATACCATAAATTACAATAACTTACAATAATATGCAGATTTTAATTGTTTGTAAAAATTCGTAACTAATCGTAAAATTGTATAAAAGAATACAAGTTTTAAAAAAGATTAAATTCAACCACGAGATTAATTTTCAAACCAAAAATACGAATTTTCAACAAAACAGATGAAGTTTTAACCAAAAAAAGATGTTTCAGTGCAGAAAGAAAAAACATTTCAATAAAATTGTTGATTTTTTAAGCCAAAAAGAACAATTTTCAACACAAAAAGAAGATCTTTTAACAGAAAAGTTGAATTTTTAACCAAAAATGATTGTTAATTATATTTTTTCTTTGTTAATTGTTAATTTATTGTTAATTAGATTTGCTTAAAAACTTATTTCTCTATTTGGTAATATTTGGTAGAAAAAAAATCTACTAAGTAGAACTACTTTGTTACAATTGAACTATTTTGTTAACATTTTTGTAATTATTTTTTTAACTGAAAATTTAACTATTCCACGTATTTTATTAAAAATTAATCTTTTTTGGTAGAAAATTAATCTTTTTGGTTCAAAATTAGTTTTTTTTTATTCAAAATTAAATTTTTTATTGAAAATTTAACTATATCATGTTTGTTTGAACATTAATCTTCTTCAGTTGAAAATTCACCTTTATGGTTGACAATTCAACTATTGGGTTAAAAATTCCATTAAAAATTAAAATATTTGTTTGAAAATTCATGTATTTTGTTAAAAATTACATTTTGTTGGTAGAAAATTGTTCTTTTTTTTATTGAAAAAGAATCTTTAAATGAAAATTTAACTAATTTTGTTGTCGAAATTTGTTTTTGATAGACATGTAATCTTTTTGGTAAAATATTAATTTGTTTGATGGCAAATTCAACTATATCGTTGAAAATTTATTTGCCTAAAAACTTATTTCTCTAACTAAAAATTAAACTATCCTATTACTTGTTAGAAATTTGTCTTTTTTATATGAAAATTCATTTATTTTGTTAAAAAATTGTCTTTTTTGTTAGAAAATTAACCTTTTTGGTTGAAAATTCCATTGAAAATTAAAATATTTAGTTGAAAATTCATATATTTTGTTAAAAATTATTATTCTGTGGTAGAAAATTAGTTTTTTGTATATTGAAAATTAATTTTTTTGACTAAAAATTTAACTGTTCTATTTTAATTCCCAAAGAATTTTGGTAATAATGTAAAAATTACGAGAGTTATGCCATGTTGAATTTTGGCATTATATATTTTTTAATGTCGATATTTCTGAAACTAAAGAAAGAATTTTGATAAAACTAATTGAAATGATAGTTTTTATTGCGAGACATTTGGTGCCCAAAGAATTTAAAAAAAATCACAAAATTAATAGAGTTACGCCATGTAGAATTTTTAATCACATTTTTTTAACTATCGATATTTCTGAAACTGTGAAACGAATTTGAATGAAACTTAGTGTATTTATAGCTTTATATAACAGATACTTTATTTCCAAAGGATTTTTTAATAATTTGAAAATTACGGGAGTTATGCCATGTTGAATTTTGGCATCATATTTTTTTAATGTCGATATTTCTGAAATTAAGCAACGAATTTTGATAAAACTGAATGCAATTATGGTTTTGAATGCGAGACATTTGGTGCACAAAGAATTGAAGAAAAAATCAAAAAATTACTAGAGTTACGCCATATTCAATTTTGGCTTCACATTTTGTCAATTATCGATATTTCTGAAACTATGTCACAAATTTTAATGCAATTAAGTTAAATTATAGTTGTATATAATAGATATTTGGTGCCCAAAGAATTTTAAAAAAGTTGAAAAATTACGGAAGTTACGCCATGTTGAATTTTGGAATCACATTTTTTTAACTATCGATATTTCTGAAACTGTGAAACGAATGTTAATCAAGTTTAGTGTAATTATAGTGTGCTATAAGAGACAATTAATGCCTAAAAGATTTTTGGAAAATTAAAAAATTACAGGAGTTATGCCATGTTGAATTTTGGCTCTACATTTCCTTTCATTGTTGATATTTCTGAAACTGTGAAATGAATTTGAATTAAACTTCGTGAAATTATAGTTTTATATAACGGATGCTTGGTTCCCAAAGGATTTTTTATCAATTCAAAAATTACGGGAGTTATACTATGTTGAATTTTGGCTTCACATTTTCTTTAATTTCTCATATTTCTGAAACTGTTAAACGAATTTTATTATAACTTGATGAAATTATAGTGTTATATAACAGACACTTGATTCCCAAAGGATTTTTCAATAATTTAAAAATTACGGGAGTTATGCCATGTTGAATTTTGGCATGACATTTTTTCTAATCATCGATATTTGTCACACTGTGTAATGAATTTTTGAAAAACTTTGTGAAATTATAGTGTTACTTAACAGAAATTAGGTTCCTAAAGGATCTTTAAAATTTCTTTAAATTGCGGAATTTACGCCATGTTGAATCTGGGCTTCAAATTTTTTTCATTATCGATATTTCTGAAACTGCAGTGTAAAGAATTTTAATAAAACTCGGTGAAATTATAGTGTTATACGACAGAAACTTGATTCCCAAAGGATTTTCCAATAATTTGAAAATTGCGGGAGTTATGTCATGTCGAATTTTGGCATCACCTTTTTTTTAATCGATATTTCTGAAACTGTGAAACGAACTTGAATGAAACTTAGTGAAATTATAATTTTATTGAACAGAAATTTGGTCCCTGAAGGATTTTCAGAATTTCTATAAATTACGGAATTTACGCGATGTTGAATTTTGGCATCACATTTTTCTTAATTATCGATATTTCTGAAACTGTGTAACGAATTTTGATAAAACTAAGTGTAATTATAGTGTGCTATAAGAGACACTTGATAACTGAAGGATTTCTGAAAAATTAAATAATTACAGGAGTTATGCCATGTTGAATTTTGACATTACATTTTCTTCCAATTATCGATATTTCTGAAACTGTGAAATTATAGTGTTACATAAGAGACACTTGATTCCCAAAGGATTTTCATTCATTTGGTTCTCTAAAAAAATGTCTTAAATTATACTCGATGCAATTTTTAATATCCATTCATTACTTCTATTTAGCTGAAAAGATGTTTGTCACTTGTATAAGTTTGGAAAAAATTTAAAAATACTTTATAAATAGTGTCGCGTAAAATCCAGATTTTTGTTTCAATTTTCCTATACCATGAAACGACATGAAACGAGCTGAAAACAAGGTGAAAATTTTTGTAAAAAATTAAATCTAAAAGAATTTTCTCGCCCGATATATCCTCTGAGAACGTCAAAAAAATCTTTACTTCGTTACTTTTTTTAAAAGTAGCTGGTAACGTAACTAAGGTACGATTTTTGCATAAACTTCGAACTTTAGTTCCAGTCACTTTGAAGTTACGTTGTCTTTTTTCTCATTTTTAATGTATTCAGAATTCGTAAATTCAACAAACAAAAATAAAATAATAGGGCTTGAATTTCATATTATTAGTTATTGATTAAATTTAATCACAGTTATAACAGTCTCGTCTATATTTTCAGTTAAAAAAACGCTCGACTGTCAATTTATTGAATTTTATACCATTAGGAGCTGCTTGGGGTATAAAAATGTGGAATAATAATAAATATTTTTTAAAATAATAGTATTAGAGAATCTTCCATTTTTAATATTCAAAATTGATGAATTTCAAACTAAAAATCGTTAGCATTGAATAATTTTCAATTGTAAATCTTCAAAATTAAGCTATTAAAAAAAAGCTTGGAATTACATTTCTGTAAAATACAAGCCTTAATCTTTAATGTTTAATCTTTAATCTTAATCTTTAATCTTTAAAATCTTTAAAATTTTAGATTTCATCATTATTTAAAACACTTGAAACTGAGAATTATACAAGTTTTAAGTTTTACAATGGAGCATTCTGCCATTTCATTGACTGATACTTGAAATTCCATCAATTTGGAAGATTGAAAATGAAAAGATCTTGACCCTTCATCTTTATTCATCACAATTTAGTAATTTTGATTCGTAGATCTTTCAAAATTATACAGTATTGAATTGGAAATCGTTGAAATTGAAAATTTTTCCAGCTTAAGTCGTCAAAATGGAACTGTTCCAAAGAGATATTTTATAACACCTACATATCTAAGAAATATATGATTCTGACAAATTGAATAATTTATTTTTAAATTTCAAGAATTGTCAATTGTAACCAACTGGTTCTGGTCATAGATATTAGTAACCAGAAGAAAATGGGCACTCCTTGCAGTAAAAAAATGATAAAATCAATGTAACTTATTCTAAGATCATTATATTATATATAATATGTTATATATCATATATCATATATTCTATAATATATAATATATATTATATATAGTATATAATATATGTTATATTACTATACTTCGTTTTAAACTGAAAGATTAAAAAATCACAGAATTTCTAATCAATTGTCAAATGATCCATAGGAAAGATCTTTTCGATTTTTAAAAGGATATATCCGGCAAAAATTTTCCTTTTTAAATTAAATATTTTTAGGCATTTTTTACTTCGAATTCAAATTAAAAGGTAAATTAAAAGGAAAATATGAAATTTAAAAAAAATACGCTATCGTAATGCGACGAGACGAGATATTGGGGTTCAGAAAGTAACAGAGGTCCTATTTGTTAACTGATTTTAAAGTTTCTTTTTCTAAATCAAGGCTGATTAAATCGCAGAGAATCGCGTGGAAGCCGTTGAAAAATAAATTTGTTATTTGAGTTAAAAAATAAAACCTACTCTGTTTTGTGGATTAATATTTCATCACAAATACATAGAATTGGGATTGTTGTTTGACAAACCAATTAAGAAATTAGTGAACCAAAAAACGTTCTCGAAAATTGAATCGTAAATTTGAAAAAAAATTAAAAAGGAATATTGAGATGAATTTTTCTAAAATTGTTTTAATTTAAAATTCAAATAATAATTTTAAACATTAAAAAAATGCAGTGATAATATTCTTTAATTATTATATTTTTGATCAATAAATAATATTGATTAAAAAAACATTTTTTCAGTTGTTCAAATTTGGGGATTTTCTGTCGGAAATTGTATTTATCGGGAATTTTTAAATTCGGGATTTTTCTATTTGGGAAATTTTATTATTTCGGGAATTTTATTATTCCGGAATTTTTCAGTTCAGGAATTTTACAGTGACGGGAATTTCATTTTTCGAGATTTTTCAGTCGTCTCTTTCTTTTTCAGGACGACTGAAAAATCCTGAAAAATAAAATTCCCGAATAATAAAATTCCCAAATAATAAAAATCCCGACAGTTTATATTATTATGGAATTTGAAAATTCCTGAATAATAAAATTTCCGACCACAAAATTCACGACTTATAAAATTCCCGAATTTAAAAAATTGAAACAATTTTTTTTATCAATATTATTTATTAAAAAAAAATAGTAAAATATTTTTATTTAAGACCATTCATTTTTAATTTTTAACGTTATTTAAAAATATTGTTTGAATTTATAATAACAATAAGTGAAAAAGATATATTGTTAAATGGAAAAGTTTGTTTGAAAATTTGCATAGTATTTGAAAAAATACAATAAACTTTCTCAAAAATTCAATCGTTAATTTGCAAAAAAAAATTAAAAAGAAATATTGAGATCAATTCTTCTCAAATTATTTTAATTTTAAATTCAAATAATAATTTTAAATAATTGAAAATTTTTTGAAATTCTGTGATAAGATTATTTAATTATTATATTTTTGATCGAAAAATAGTATTTATTGAAAAAACATTATTTTAGTTGTTCAAATTTGGGAATTTTCTGTTGGGAATTTTTGAATTCGGGAATGTCCTATTTCGGAAATTTTATTATTTCAGGAATTTTATTATTCGGGAATTTTCCAGTTCCCGAATAATAAAATTTTCGAATAATAAAATTCCCAAATTGGAAAATTTCCAAATAATAAAATTCCCGAATTGGAAAATAACTGATTAATAAAAATGAAATTATCCAATTTTCTAAATTTTGGTCTAAAATTTTTCAATTTTGAATGTTTCTAATTAAAAATTTTTCATTTTTAAACACTTTTAATTTCAAGTTTTAATTTTTCATTATTTAATTTGGAGCGTTTTTAATTAGAAAGAATACAATTTTAATTCCTTTAAATTCTAAGTCATTAAAAATAAAATTTTTTCGTTTTGAACTAGAAGTGATACATTTCAACTACTTTCTAATGAAATTATCAAATTTTCAAAATTTCAATCTGAAATTTTTCAATTTTGAGTGCTTTTATTACAAAATTTGAAATTTCCAATTATTTAATTTCAGAGGCTTCATTTAGAAATGATAAAATTTCAAAATTTTTTCATCATTTTCGAAATATTGTCCTTTCTTCAAAATTTATTTTTTTTGGACGTTATCAATTTGAAATCGTTCACTAAATTAAAAAAAATGTCAAACTCTTCCAATTAAAAATTATTAATTATTAAAAATTGCAATTTTTTAAAACTAATTATTTAAAAATTTGTGTAATAAAGTTAAATACAGTGAAATTGTCAACCCAAAAAATTGAATTTGAAAAATAAATCATTTTGAAAAAGAAAGATGATTTTTTTACCAAAAAACGAATTTTCAATCAGTTGAATTACAGAAAAAAAACAATTTTCAACAAAATAGTTTAACTCTCAACCTTCACCAATGATGTTCTTTAATATCATGTTCAAAAATTTTGTTGTTGTTGTTAAAAATTAATTTTTTATCTGAAAATACAGTTATTCCAATTTTGGTTGAAAACGTTTACTTTATAAGTTGAAAATTATACTATTTGGTAGAAAATTGATGTTCTTGGTTGAAAATTAATTTTTATAGTTTAAAAATTCAGTTATTTGGTACCAAAAATTCAAATATTTTGTTGAAAGTTCAATTATTTTGTAAAAAATCCAACTATTTTATTAGTCATCTTTTTGGTGGAAAATTCAACTGTTTTGTTGAAAATTCAACTTTTTGCTTAACAAATCAATAATTTTGTAGAAAATTAAACTACTTTGGTCAAAAATTAAACTATTTATTTAAAAAATTTAATATTTTGTTAAAAAAATTTGTTGTTAAAATTTTTTTTTTTTTTTTTACTGAAAATGTAGTTATTCCAATTTTGTTTGACAAATTTTTCTTTTTCGCTGAAAATTTGACTATTTGGTGAAAAATCAATCTCCTTGGTTGAAAATTCATCTTTGTAGTTTAAAAATTCAACTATTTGGTAAAAAATTTAAATATTTTGTTGAAAGTTAAATTATTTTGTTAAAGATTTAACTACTTTATTAAAGTCATCTTTTTGGTGGAAAATTCAAATATTTTGTTGAAAATTCGTCCCTTTGGATTGAAAATTCAACAATTTGGTAGAAAATTAAACTAATTATTTGAAAATTTAAATATCATGTTGAATTGTTGTTAAAAATTAACTTTTATCTGAAAATGTAGTTAATTCCAATTTTGGTTGAAAATTTTTCCTTTATAAGTTGAAAATTGAACTATTTGGTAGAAAATGTATATCCTTGGTTGAAAATTCATCTTTGTAGTTTAAAAATCCACCTATTTGTTAAAAAATTTAAATATATTGTTTAAAGTTCAATTATTTTGTTAAAGATTCAACTATTTTATTAAAGTAATCTTTTTGGTCAAAAATTCAACTATTTTGTTGAAAATTCGTCCCTTTGCATTGAAAATTCGACAATTTGTTAGAAAATTAAACTACTTTGGCAGAAAATTAAACTAATTATTTGAAAGTTTAAATATTATGTTGAATTGTTGTTGTTAAAAATTAACTTTTATCTGAAAATGTAGATAATTCCATTTTTCGTTGCAAATTTTTCATTTATAAGTTAAAATTGAACTATTTGGTAGAAAATTCCTCTAACTGGTAGAAAATCAATCTCCTTGGTTGAAAATTCATCTTTGTAGTTTAAAAATTCACCTATTTGGTGAAAAAATTTTAATATTTTGTTGAAAGTTCAATTATTTTGTTAAAAATTCAACTATTTTATTAAAGTCACCTTTTTTGGTAAAAAATTCAACTGTTTTGTTGAAAATTCGTCCCTTTGGATTGCAAATTCAACGATTTGGTAGAAAATTAAACTATTTTGGTCACAACAATTTATTTGAAAATTTTAAGAATTTGTTGAAAAAAAAATTTCTTCTTAAAAATTAATTTCTAACTGAAAATGTAGTCAATTCCCATTTTGGTTGAAAATTCCTCTAATTGGTAGAAAATTTATCTTCTTGGTTGAAGATTCATCTTTGCAGTTTAAAAATTCAGCCATTTGATATGAAAATTCAATTATTCGGTATAGAAAATTCAAATATTTTATTAAAGTCATCCTGTTTTGGTCAAAAATTCAATTTTTTTGTAGAAAATTCGTCTTTTTTATTGAAAATTCAACAATTTGGTAAAAAAAAAAATAAATTATTTATTTGAAAACTTTAATATCATGTTCAAAAATTTTGTTGTTGTTGTTAAAAATTAATTTTTTATCTGAAAATACAGTTATTCCAATTTGTTGAGATATCAACCATTAAAATTTTCTGTAAATGCATCGTTGTATGTTGAAAATTCAACTATTTGGTTAGACATTAAATTTTTTGGTTGAAAATTTAATTATTTTGTTGAATGATCTTTTCTCTGGTTGAAAATTCAACTATTTCGTAAAAAATTTATATTTTTTAATTGAAAATTTAACTGTTCTCTTCGAATTTCGTTTTCTTTTTTGTTGAGAATTTCTTTCAATGAAAATTTAGCTTTTTCATTTTATGTTCAACATTGATAATTTTTCGTTAAAAACTGAAATAATCATTTGAAAATTTGTCATTTTGGGTTGAAAATTGGATTATTTTGTTAAAAATTATTTTTTTTTGTTGAACATTAATTTTTGCTAAAAATTTAACATTTCTATTTTTGGTTGCAAATTGATCTTATTTAGTTGAAAATTCAACTATTTGTTTGAAATTCATCTACTTTTTTTTAATATTCATCATTTTGGTAGAAAATTATTCTTTTTGGTAAATAATTCTTTTTTTTCTTCAAAAATTTATTTATTCTTTGTAGAAATTTGATCTTTTTTGTCTGAAATATCAACTATTACATTTTTTTGTGAATTCATCTTTGTAGGTTGAAAATTCAATTGTTTGGTTAAAAAATCGCTTATTTTGTTGAAAATTTAACTATTTTGTTAAAAATGTAACTATTTTGTTAAACATTATCTCTTTTGGTAGAAAATTAATCTACCTTTTGAAAATTCGTCCTTTTGGATTAAAAATTCATCTTTTATGGAAGAAAAGCACTCCTATTTGGTTCAAATGAATTATTTCAATTAAAGAGATGTAATAGTTCAATAATGTTAACAAAAATAATTGTTTAAATAATTTATCATTATTATTGTTAATAATATTATCTTTGAATTATGCTAGAAATTTCGATTTTTTCTGAAATTTTCAACTTCTGTCCATTTTTAAATTAAAATGAAGTAATGATTAATCCAATTTAATAAAAATAATTGTTAAAACAATTTATTGTTTTTGATAATAATATTCTCTTTGCCTAATGAAAGAAAGTTGCGTTGTTTTCAGAAATCTTAAGCTATTTGTCTATTTTTCACTTGAAGTGACTTGATAATTAGTTGAGCTGAGCAAAGAGAATTGTTTAAACAAATGATCATTGTCCATAACTATCTTTATCTATATTAGTGCCAGATAGTTGCATTTTTTTCTGAAATTTCTAACTTTTAGCCTACTTTTCACTTAGTGGGGTAATAATTAATGCAAGTTAATGAAAATAGTTGTTCAAACAATTTATCATTGTTTATAACTATTTTCTCTTAGGTAAGTGCTAGAATGTTGCGGTTTCTTTTGAAATGTTTAACTTTGCTTAGCCTTTTTAGCTCTGAACAAATGATAAATAAACATTAGAGAGACACATATTTTGAAACATCTCGTTCCTTTTCGTTAATATATTTTGCTGGAGGGGGGCTGATATCAAAATATGTTCAATTCCAAATTTTTCTTTTACGCTTTACAATAAACTTCTTATCGTAATTTGAAGCGAACCTTTTGCAAATAAATATTATCGAAAAATAATAATGATAATAATTTGTTTAAAGAAATAATGTTGTCAACTCTAATTAATTATTTAACTGACCCCAAGTGAAAAGTGAACAAAAAGTTAAAATTTCAGAAGAAACTGCAAATTTCTAGCAATATTCTAAGAGAATATTATTAACAATAATGAGGAATTTTTCAAATGATGATGTTTGTCAGCATTATTGAACTATCACCTCTGTCTAATTGAAAATTGAACAAAAGGTAGTAAATTTGTGAAAAAACCGCGACTTTCTATTTCCATTCTACGAGCTTCAAGTTTGAAACGAGGATCATTCTGATGTGCTGATTTGCAGCATCACCAATGTGTAGCATTTTCTTCTTCCTTCAAGAGCAGTCTATCAGATGATGATGATTGTGACTGATTGAATTTTAACTGAACAGATAACGATCGTATGCGCTTTTTAAGCATTTAAATTCTCTTTTTAAGCCATTTTTTTATGTCTTTTATTAGTAAATCACCTATATGTATGGAATTTAGCATGCAAACAGTCAAGACATGCGTATGTAAGTCTTGACTGTTTCTAATGAGAAACGACGTCGTGTTCCATTATAAAAGGTCAAATGCAACTTTATCGACATAAAAATGTTTTATAGTATATCTGGTTATTTAAATTTCAAATGAAATCATAATGTTGCTTTTTCTGAATTTAAATTATAGTATTTTTTATTCTTTTGAATTTAAAATCTGTTTTATAACCATATTTTAATTTGACTCATCACTGAATCGCCTAAGTGTATGCAACCCAACATGATTGTATGCGCTTTCATGAAATGGAAAGTTATATCATTCTTCTGCAATATAAGCTTAAGAATAACACACTATGAAAAACTATTGTCATAGTACTAATTTGTCGCATCGTGTTCCTTTTATGCTAATCTGGTACTAGCGCACGCACAAGCCAACATAGAATGATACAAAAAAGTATTGTTTGTCTTATTTCATTTTATCCATCCACCTGCAATTTCAGCGACATAGCTTTATTCTATAGTTTTTAAAAAATTATGAGAAAAATTAAAAAAAAAAGTAATTGTAAAAAAGAATCCAGTTGTTTGAAATTACATTTTCTGATTTTTTGGCGCACCTTCATTTGTAGATTTCTCACCGTAATCTTTATCCAGTTTCATACGTTGTGTTTTTTTTGCGTGAGGTAGTGGCTAGAAGCAGAGCTTCAATTACTTGAATAATTCCTTTCGCGCCTGCTTTGTTTAACTTCGCGGAAGATGATGAAGCATGATCATAATCACTACTTACATAGGACAATCTTAAACCTGTATGCAAAATCAAGCGCTGTGAAGATATGGCTAACTGTTTTGGAGTTGGTGACGGTAGAGAGGAATGCGAATGTTTAACATGTTGCTTCGCGGGAACTGATGAGGAGAAAAGTGGAGATGAAGGACGTTTCTGCTCTACACCGTGATATGGATAAGGACCTTCTGGCAGTAGTATTGACGATGGTAGCGATGATAGCTGTGGCGTTGATAGCGGGGGTGGTGTAGAAGCAGGCGATTTTCTTTCTGATGATGATGATGTCGAAGACGACGACGAGGCCGATGAAGACGACGATGATGTTGCGGAAGCGTGTGGCTTAGATGTTTTTTCTTATTTCTGGATGATGGCAATGAGGGTTGAGGTGTTGATGGTTGAAGTGACCGGGACAGGGAGCGTGAGGAACCCCATCAACAGAAGCCATGGCATTTACCTGAACTTCGTTGTCACACGCTTGCAGTGAAGTCAAGTTTACATTTATCGACGGCATGTTTAAAAACGACTATAAGTAAATCAGCACAGAAGTAAACCTTTTAACGCGTTGATCGTTTAACGACTGCGGTGGCCCTCATCTTAGAGCGGGCACGAAAAATGACTTGACGTTTGGTTCTTGATCCTAACGTCGGATAGACGAAAATCTGAGTAGTTCTGGGCCGTTCCAGAACGTTAGTATATATATTACTTCCAACCTTTTTTATTTGCTAGAGAAGCGAACATTTTGGCGTTACGTTTTTCGCTGAATGGAGAAATGGTGTTGTTTTGGTATCACCACGTGCTTGTGCTGTCAGATTATAGTGGGTAGCATGTTGGGTGAGGAGCGAGGGGGAAAATTTTCCCCCCCCCCCCCCCGTTTTTTGTCAAATGCCCACAATTTGAGACCCCCTGAACCCAAAAAACAGGTTTTTACGAATGTGTCTGTCTGTCTGTCCGTATGTTTGTATGTCTGTCTGTGAGCACGATAACTTTCGGAAGAATTGAACTATTGGATTGGCCTTTGGTATACTCTTGAAGTCTCGTAAGCGAAAGGTAAAGTTCGTTAGCCAGCCATTTTGGATGAAAATTCAAAAAGTGAGCGCATATTAAAAATTTGTTTATCCAGTTTTTTCACAATTTGAAAAATATATGTGCGCCCGTCCATAGTACTTAAGAATTCAAACAATTTATCTTCATGACATTTTTTGATAAAATGAAACTTTTCAGACTTACAGCATTTTCAAAAGCCAAAAAGGGAAACTAGAATTAACATTTTCAGCCAAACAACGCAACACACGGATAAAGGTAAAAAAAAGTGTGTGTTTTTGTGCGCCCTAAACGATTATCATAACGATTTTTTAATTTTCTCAAAAAATCAAAAATTCTCATTTTTATTGCACAAAAAATAATAAAAAATCAAAACTTTAGTTCCACGGTCAGACTATGCAAGATAAGACAAATAGTGATTAGACAAAAACTGTGTACTCCAAAAAGATCTACAAATTTGTTATTGGTCACTTTTAGATAGGATGTGTAGTTTCTGTTTTATTCGTAAAAATTACATTATTGGTGAAAAAATCGGCCCGAGTAGTGGGCACATTCTCATCAAAACTTTGATTATTTCATTTTTCTTTTATCTTGTGTGTGGCTTTTCAAAATATTTAATTTTTTTTGTGTACGCAATACTATTTGTAACGATTAAAACAATAAAATAATCATCATTAATGCTCATGGTACTTGAAAATTCATATTTTTACATTCTCATCCAGAAAAGGTATTAGATTTGTGTAAAATTTGACATCCCCGGTTTTTGTCAAATGTCCACGTTTTGAGACCCCCTGAACCCAAAAAACAGGTTTTTACGAATGTGTCTGTCTGTCTGTATGTATGTATGTATATATGTATGTATGTCTGTCTGTGAGCACGATAACTTTCGAAAGAATTGAACTGTTGGATTGGCCTTTGGTATACTCTTTTAGTCTCATAAGCGAAAGTTCAAGTTCGTTAGACAGCCATTTTGGATGAAAATTCAAAAAGTGAGCGCATTTTAAACATTTTTGAGGTAACTTTCTTCACAATTTGAAAATTATATGTGTGCCTGTTTATAGTACTCAAACATTTAAACAATTTATTTCCATGACATTTTTTGATAAATTGAAGATTTTCAGACTTACAGCATTTCCAAAATCCAAAAGAGGAAACTAAAATCAACATTTTCAGCCAAACAGCGCAACACACGGAAAAAAGTCAGAGTCAAAAAAATGTTTCTTTTTGTGCTTCTACAGGATTATCATAACGATTTTTGAATTTTCTCGAAAAATCGAAAATTCTTATTTTTATTGCACAAAAAATAATGAAAAACACAAAATTTAATTCCACGGTCAAACTATGCAAGATACGACAAATAATGATTTGACAAAAACTGTGTACTCCAAAAATACCTACAAATTTGTTATTGGTCACATTTCGATAGGATGTGTAGTTTCTGTTATATTGGTAAAAAATAACATTAATAGTGAAAAAATCAGCCCGAGTAGTGGGCACATTCTCATAAATACTTTGATTATTTAATTTTTCTTTCATCTTGCATGTGGGTTTTCAAAATATTTAATTTTTTTTTGTGTCCTCAATACTATTTGTAACGATTAAAACAATAAAATAACCATCATTAATGCTCATGGTACTTGAAAATTCGTATCTAAAGATATCGAAAGAATTCAGAAAACTGAAAAAGAATTCAGAAGACTATTTGAATACAAAATATTTCAGAGAATTGAGAAGAATTCAGGTAATACGAAAGAATTGTAGAAATTCAAAATAATTAATGGTGTATTGTAAAGGTTTTAAGAGAGTTAAAAAAACTTCAAAAGAAGTCAAAGGAGTATATGTGGATTCTAGAAATTCGTTTGAATTCTACAGAATGCAACATACTCGATGGAAGTTAAAATAATTCTACGTGTATTCTGAAGATTTCAAAAGAATTGACAAAATTCAAAAGATCTGAAGGAGTTCAAAGCAACTCGAAATGTATTCTAATAATTAAAAGATAATAAAAAATCATTAAAAGAATTCAATGGTCTAGTCAGAATTAGAAAATTCAAAACAGTTCAAATAGTGCAGAAAAGTTCAAAAGAATTCAGATAATTTAAAAAAAAAACAATACAAAAGAATTCATAGAATTCAAAATATTTCAGCGAATTGGAAGAATTCAGACATTTCAAAGTTCATAAGAGAATTAAGAATAATTCAGGAGAGTTCAAAGAATACAAAAGGCTTGGAGAAAGTTAGAACAATTCATGGTGTATGGTAAAGATTTGAAGAGAATTAAACAAAAGTTTTAATTATGAAGAATTCGTTTGAATTCTACAGGATTAAAAATATTCAAGGAAAGTTAAAATAATTTAACGTGTATTCTAATGATTTCAAGATAATTAAAAAACATTTAAAAACATATGCTCGAGAATATATTTATCTCGCGCTTCGCGCTCGATAATGTATTTACCTCGCGCTACGCGCTCGATTTTGTCCAAAATGTGAACTTTACTACATTATGTTCAACACTATCATATCTAATGTATATTATATTCATTTATGTACCTCGATCTGGTACTGCTTAATCAGATATTTCAAAATGTGAAATTAAACATGTTTTTTCTATTTGACTTTGAAGAGGGTTCTCAAAGCACCTACGGCCTTGACGATTACATTCTCATTGCGATACTCGCGCTTCGCGCTCAACAGCTACGTTATACAGACGATTGGATTTGAAAAGTATAACCATGTAAACAAAATACAACGGAATATGAGAAATTGGTATGTTTTTCGTTAAAACGTAAAAAAAAATTTGATTGACATTTTTTAATATATCAGACAAATATATTTTTTCTCTATTTTTTTTAAATTTTCAAAATGTTGAAAAGCATATAACTTTTTGGATTTTCATCGAAATAAAAAATTTCATTGGGATAATTTTGAAGACTCTCTCCTATCTAAAAGAAACTCGGGCAAAAATTTCTAAAACTTGGAAAAAAATTTTTTTTCAAATTTTGAAAATGCTCTAAAATTTTTTATTTTGGTCGGAAATATCTGGTTAAAAAACCTAACCTTAATTATGGGACCCTTAAAAAGTTTATCAAAGGTTGACTCGATTCGACAAATCCTTCAACTTGTGTCATTTCTCCATAAATTTAATGTGTTTATTTTCAACGTTATTTTTTTATGATTTAAACTGAAAATACGCATTCTAGTGTAAAGTGGTTCTAAGAAAATTTGTGGATATAATTCAGGCGAAAAATGTTGTTAAATAAAAAGTTATTGCAGCTTGTGTCGTTTTTCCAAACAGTCAATTTTTAATTTTTGATGTATTTTTATAGCAAGAGTTTATAACAAATTTGTAGATCTTTTTTGGTCTAACAGTTTATGTCTTTAGGGAGTCATCGTGGCTCAGATGGTATAGTGATTGTCCTATGTTTCAATAGTGCAGCCTTGGCAGCCACGCTGGCGCGGGTTCGATTCCCAAAGCAGGAAGCGAGGCTGGACGTGCGTGTTAAAATCTATGTATGATTTTAACCATGGAGCTTGATTAAATTTAAGAACGCGATGGATTTTAACAAGCTGAAGACCGTTTGCCAAAGCTTGTTTCAGTAAACGATAATGAAGAATGTGCTTTCGTTTCGGTAGGAGGGTAGTTAGGAGTTTCTTCTGCTCTGACCCTGGTGGTTTTGACTGTTCAGGAAAAAAGGTAAATCACTGTGAGTATCATGAAGTTCTTCGGGGTAATCCCAATCTACTTCACGCATGTAGCCAACAGGGGCATCATCGGGAACATTACATTGTCATTGTAAACTTCCATATAGGGCTCATTGGCTTTGGCATAACATTTGGAGCATTGACTAACTCCACCCCTTATACCTAACTAAATAAATAGGACTTTATCAATGTCAGTGAGGAGTTTAAGCTTTACTCTAGTATATTTTAACATGGCATCCAAAGTCAAACCAGGAGTTGTATAATAATGCGCTGGATCAAGTCTATATGCATTCAGACACTGATCATGGAAGTTTTCAAAGATATCTGCAAACAGCAACACATCCGTTTTCATGTACAGATACACATAATCGCCGAGATTTTTGCAATTAAACACAGAACATACTTGTTTCGCAGGCCCTCGGTATTTTCCAGTTAAATGTGAATGGTCACGCACTTTCTTTTGGTCGGGTGTTATATTTTGCCTAATATCTGATGCTTTTGAAAGATCTCAGTGTTACTTATCTTCTCCTGAGATTCTTCAGCCGGAAGCAACAGACACTCGCAATCGGCATACACGACAAACGGTATCTTTTCCTTATTTCTATAGTTTGTGAACTCAATGATATTTTTCTCAGGTTTTTGTGGAACTTTGAAGTATCGATGCGTTCATCATATATTTCAAACACATTATCATAAATGCTCTCATCAATGTAATCTTCTTGTACGTGTAGAAGATTGACATGTCGCTCCCTCTTTTGTGATGTAATATATAGGGGAACGACACTGTAATCAACATTCCTTCGTATAAGACCGTATACATTGATAGAGATATCATTTTGCCGCTCAAATTTTGGGAAATTCTTCAAAGTTACATGAAAATCTATACCAGTAAAATCTAACCTATCTTCATGCGTATTATATTTAGAAACAAGATGGGCATTCTCTAAATCTGGATATAATGCTGATAGAACAGCCCATTTAAAACAATGATTATCATTCTTATTGAATACATTTATACATGCTTTCTTTTTCTTAATTGGATAAGGTAGGGGATAAATGAACTAGCCCGCAAAGGATTATATTTATTTACATTGATTTCCAGGTGTATGATTGAATGTAATGTCCAATCGGAATCAGTTTCCTGGAATTCTTCAAATTTTTTCAGGATTGGTTTTTCCATATATTCATTGACCCAATCGTCTAACAATGTCATCTTTCATTACATGTCTAAATTTAGCCACTAGCACACTGTAAACTTTGACAGGTGCATACTTATTTAATACACATCGCATTCGTTCTTGAAATAATTAAGGTATCTATATTGGCATTGCATTGTCTTACCATGCGGTGAATGTATTCATTCTTGGAGTCGCCATGTGGTAAATCTGGGGGTATAGCTACTGCTTCTTCTGTCCTGACGACGAGTAACTCACATTCATCCAGGGAGATGGTTCGATGCTGCTTTGCTGGCCTTTGCTGATGCTTACATGTTTTGCGCTTTCCAGGCATTTTGAAGCTGGTCGCTGCTGCTGCTGCTCTTCAGACACTTTGGAAGCTGGTATCTGCTGCTGCTGCTTATTACCATCAGCCAGGTCGTCTGGTTGCTGAATGAAGGAATCGCTCCGGAGACGCGCTTTTACCCTTGGTACAGGGACCCTCTGTCCGCAACCCGAGGACGCGTTCGGTGGCTTTGTCATAGGCCCTTCAGTTCTATTCAAAAGGAACAGAAACCGAAACCGATATATATATATATATAAAATGCAGTGCATTTCAATGTTTTTAAAGTAAAAAAATGTTTTAAATGTTTAAAAATATTTATTTCATACGAAAAAATTGTTTTAAGGGTAGTTTTTCATACTATAAGATTGTTTAAAAAATCATTTGCATCAATGTACGTTGCTATAAATTTTGTTAATAGAATATTTGAAGATTTATTAATAAGTTTTAATAAAATAAATTAATTGTATGTAATTTTATAACTGCGATATTAACCAGTTAACTGATAGGCTCGAAATTGATGTTGTGTGCCAAAACTGGTAGAAGTAAATAATCCCATATTCATCATGAACGTTAATTTCTTAAGGATTTTTAGGTCGCTGATGACATTAGCGACCAAAAAAACTAGTCCACACTATTTTTTATCAAAATCCATTGAGTTTTGTGGCAGTTATTCCAGATGCGCATATATGCGTCATTGCCAGTTTTGTCACGCATTTTTTCTGCGCATATATGCGTCATTACCAGTTAACTGGTTAACCAACGCATAACACTTTCAGTTGTAAAATTACGTACCTACAAGAAATTATGTAATTTTCACAGATTCAATGAAATTCACTGATGAGGACCGCTATTGTGTGCCGAAACGTTTGTAGTAATTCAATTGTTTTCAATTCACTTGACGCTAAAGCCAACAACTTACAATCAAAATTCTCAACGAACTTTCTTATTGAGGGTCAATATAATTCCCCGGTGATAAGTAATGTTATATGAACAAAAAGATTACTTATTCGCTTCAGTAAAAAATCCTTAGTCCACAGTAAATTAGTGGTGTTTCTACTAATCACTAGTAAAAGTTCTTACTAAAGCAATTAGTAAACGACTTGGCACTACTTCATTAATCACTAGTAAATTCTTACTAATTGATATTCAGAGAGTGTGATTAAATCTATCGTTATGGCACAGTTGTACTAGTTAGAAAATTCAGTTATCCAAAGTTAACAAATGGCTGTGCCACTCTTCTCATGAAACAGTTACGTAACAAATGATACAGAAAAGCTAAATATTGCTCACAGTCATGGAATAATTGTCTAGCTCGGTTATGTTCGTATCAATTCGATACTATCGAACACAGCCTAAACACAATCAATCTATATTAAATATGCTCATATTTCTATTATCTTGCGGGTAGAAACCACTCTTCTCTCTCCCTTGTCGAACAATATACTATTGCTCCAGGGCCATGTCGGGATAAATAGAAAATTGGCCCAGGAAAAAGGGTTAAAACAAATTATTAAGTATCAGGAAGCAGCCCAATCCTGCAAGTTAAATTGGTTCAAATTGTACCAGCCCATCGGGATTTTTGCCGAATTCCCACGCCTGTATTTCTCCAACCAGTAAGCCTTGCTTCTCTCTTATAGTCTTATACCCACTTATTTTATGTCCATTTAATCCTAATAAAATATTTCCCTTCTTTTCCGGAAAAAATATTTGATCACGACTACTCCTGACATCTCGGAGTCCCCTATAGGCTTCATTGAAACTAATATCTTTGCATTTTTTCCCCTAACCGAGCTACACTCTACTCCCGGGAAAAGCACCCTCAGTGTACGGTATTCCTATCAGGGCATATTCTAACGGTTAGTTGTAACTAAGTCGGTTAGTTGCAAATTAAAATGGTTAGTTCCAACAGTCAAAAATTTTAGTTGTAAAAAGTAAATTTTGAAATGATTTAGCATACTCCGATCTCCGAGACAAAATAATTGTGGATGTCATTTTTTAGATGACAGTTGCTCCCAGTGGGACCCTGCGGTGGTTGTTAACCTTTAGTTTTTATTTATATATGTGTATGTATGTATATAGAAATTGCTTTACATCAATTCAATGTTTCTTCATTTATTATGACATTTTCTGGTACCTTCGTTATAACCATTTTAAATTTCCCGCTTCCACTTTAGTGGTTTACAATCCATTGAACTCATCAATGGGACAACGAACAGCGATTCACCTTCCTGGATCATCGTGGGAGCAGCGGTACATTCTTCTAGAGTCATCGTCCAGTTGTGCACACTGAACATGTTTCACTCTGCACTATGTAGCCTCGTTGGACCATTAGAGGAATAAAAGAAGATTTGTGTAAATTCAGTGCGCGGAGTGAAAATTTAAATGGTCATTTCTGAAGTGCTTGTGGTGATTTGATAAGTGCAAAAAGTTAATGTCATCATTGACAAGTATGGATCTCGGTAAGGTTTGAATAATTATAAGACAATAATTTTTCAACTAGATTATGAGCTGGTTGTTGCTCATTTTGGAGCTTTTTGGAATGATTTAAAGTTTATTTTATATAATTATTTTTAAATTCCTTTGATATCCAGTCTTAAAATTCGTAGAGAAAAAAAATTTAGTGTTCAAAGGAAAAAGAAAACTATTTTGGAAAATTAAGATTGGTTAAATCCAATTAATTAAAATAAATGAGTGCTACCAATAATGAGCAGCAGCCGGATCTTCAAGATCAGGGCGGGCAAGATAACAATGCGAATAATATTGAATTGCCTGCAGCAAATGGTTCACAATCAGTTATAAGTGCGGAACATGTGAATAATGGTGAGCAAAGTTCTTTCTGGCGATCTGTGAATGTAGGTCCTTCTAATTTATTTGCCAGAAATGAGCAACATTATAATATTCCAGCAACGTACTCTTTAATGAAAGAAAGGGAAGAGTTTGAAAGGTTCAGAGAAATGCGTCAGATGGAACGGTACTTATTGCAAGAAACCGCTAGGGATAATGAACGTAGATCTTCATGTTTTCCAGAAAGTAACTTTCCAGGTAGTAAAGTAAGAGGGAGTGATGTAACAGCCCTTAAAGTTTTAATTGATGTAATTACAGAATTTACAGGTAAAAATATTTCTATTCAAACTTTTGCACGCGAATACAGGTCTGCTCTCCAAAACATAGATGCTAATCTCAGGTCGATATTCGTGAAGTTGTTAAAACCTCAAATTAAAGAAGAAGCCAATATATATTTACAAAATAGACTGTTTCATTTTCTAGAAGAACACGTGAGTATTTTAGAAAAAGCTTTCGGAACTCCTAAGACTTTATTTCAAATTCAATCCGAAGTGTCACAGTTGAAATAAAATTCGGGGGAATCAATCCTTGCCTACGCTGCCAGAGTAATGTATTTATTCTATAAAATCAAAGAAATTACTGAATAACAATCCCCTCCAGATATTGCTAATATAAAAATTCAAGAATTTGACTTGGGAGTTGCTTCTTGCTTTAGATTAGGTCTACAGGGAGAATTAGATAGTAGAGTAAAATTGGGAAATCCATCTTCTCTTCAAGACGCGATAAATATTGCGATGGAAGCGAAACTTGATTTAAATCAACGAAATAAGCTTTTCGGGATTTCTGAAAGTAAGGACGCAGGGAACCCTGAGACACTTATTTCTGCTCGCGAATCTACCCACTTGAAAAAGTGGACGAACAAAAGGACGTAAAAAAGAACGTATATAAGGACGTTCAAAAGTACTTATAAAAGGACGTACCAAAGGACGTCCCGAATTGGGATACAAAATGACGTACTTTGGTACGTCCTTTTGTATGTCCTTCATGAATATCAATGGTGCAACTTCACACGGCAACTGAGGTACGAGATTCTTAGAAAATATATTTTCCTTTAGAATACACGTTGAATTATTTTAACTTCCTTCGAGTATTTCTAATTTTGTAGAATTCAAACGAATTCTTAGAATTCAAACGAATTCTTAGAATTCACTTGTGCTCCTATGAATTCTTCTGAAGTTTTTTGCAATTCTCTTGAAACCTTTACAGTACACCATAAATTATTTTGAATTTCTGTAAGTCTTTTGTATTCTCTGAATTTCAAATTCTCTGAAATCTTCTGAATTCTTTTGTATTCTCTAAATTCTTTTGAAATTTCATAATTTTGTTAAATTCTGTGAATGATTTTGAAGTTTGTGTATTCTTTTCAGAATTAAAAATTTTGTTCAATTCTCTTGAAATCTTTACCATACACCATGAGTTCTTCTAACTTTCTCCAAGTCTTTTGTATTCTTTGAACTCTCCTGAATTATTCTAAATCGTCTTATAAATTTCGAAATGTCTGAATTCTTTTTAATTCGCTGAAATATTTTGAATTCTATGAATTCTTTTGTATTGCCTGTTTTTTAATTATCTGAATTCTTTTGAAATTTTCTGAACTATTTGAACTATTTTGAATTTTCTAATTCACACGAGACCACTGAATTCTTTTAATAATTTTTAATTATCTTTAAATTATTTGAATACATTTCAAGTTATTTTGAACTCCTTCAGATCTTTTAAATTTTCTGAATTCTCTGAAAATCTTCAAAATACACGTAGAATTATTTTAACTTCCATCGAGTATGTTGCATTGGGTAGAATGCAAACGACTTCCTAGAATCCACATATACTCCTTTGACTTCTTTTCAAGTTTTTTTTTAATCTCTCAAAACCTTTACAATACACCATTACTTATTTTGAATTTCTACAATTCTTTCGTATTACCTGAATTCTTCTGAATTCTCTGAAATACTTTGTATTCAAATAGTCTTCTGAATTATTTTTCAGTTTTCTAAATTCTTTCGATATCTTTAGGATACGCGTTTAATTATTTTGAATTCCTTCAAGTGTTTTGAATTCTATAGAATTCTACAGGATTCAAAATATTCGAAGAAAGTGAAAGTAATTCAACGTGTATTCTAAAGATTTTAAGTGAATTAAAAATATTCAAAAGAAAGAGTTCAAACTAACTCAAGGCGTATTCTAATGATTTCAAAATAATTGAAAAACATTTTTAAAACATTCAGTGGTATGGTGAGAATTCGACGAATTCAGAGTAGTTTAAAGAGTTTATGAAATTTCGAGACAATTCAGAGAATTCAGAAAAATGTAGAGAACTTAGAATAATTCAGAGAGTTCCGAAAAATTCACAGATTTCAAAAGAATTCACAGAATTCAAAATAAATGTAGATAATTCAAAAAATTTAGATAATACAAAAGAATTCATACAATTTCAAATATATCACAGAATTCAAAAGAATTCAGACAATTTAACAATTATCAGAGAATTCAGAATAATTCAGGAGAGTTAATAGAATACAACAGATTTGCAGAAACTCAGATCAATTCATGGTGTTTTATAAAGATTTCAAGAGAATTAAAAAAAAGAACTTTAAAATTTCTGTAGAATTCGTGTGAATTCTACACAATCAAAAATATTCAAAGAAAGTTAAGATAATTCAACGCGTATTCTAATGATTTCCAGATCAAATTATAATAAATGGTATAAGATGATAAAAAAGGAAGGAATACCAAAGTATTTAGAAAAGGGATGTGGAGAGAAAAGATGGACCAGAATAGCAAGATTTAGATTGGGAAACGAAGTAAGGGAAGGTATGTATTGGGAAAAGAAGAAACTTCAGTTTCAGGTCAGCCCTGAAGAAGTGAAATGCAATGTTCACGAAACGTCGGCAAGTTTCGTAGTTTTGCACACGATTGAAACCCGAAAAAGCTCTAAATTTGAATTTATCATCATGAATCATCGTGAAAGTATTAAATCTATTAACAAATGAAAATGATACATTTTTAACCAATAGTTGAATTTTACAACAACAAACAAATATATGAATTTTCAACAAAAAATGGAATTGTTAAATGGTAAGTCAAACACATTAATTTTTAACAAGAAAAAAAAAACAGATTTTCCACTAAACAGTTCAATTTTCAACTAACAAGATGAATCTTTAACTGGAATAGTTGAATTTATACCAAAAAGGTACACAAATTTTCCTACAAATAGTTCAATTTTTCAATAAAAAAGGTCAATTATCAACCAAATAGTTAAATTTTCAAATCTATATGTATAGCTATCTTCTGGGTCTTGAAAAAGGACGGTATCATCCGAACTCCACTTCCTTCGTAGATAACTAAACGAGCTTATTTTCACTAACTTACACTGACTGCAGCGTTGTCGTACGTTATTGAACACTATTCACGTTATTTCATCTTATTCTTTACGTTAAACAGCACTGTGCTACACTGATTCTTCCTTAACTGACGTTACACGCACTGTCTACTGATTTCGAACACTACACTCTAAGCAGCATTACTCCGCGGAGTAACTAATGCTCTCGAGCATTAGTTTACGTTATAGGCACAACTTTAAATAGCCCCTCGCATCGATGTCAAAAATGATCGACATCGATGTATCGAAAGAATAACATCGATGTTTTATTTAAAAATCTTATAATTCACTTAAGATACCTTATCATTAAGATAAAATTCGTGATTATTAAGTACGAAGTATCCACTTTCCTCCAACCATATGACAAGTTGTATTACTAGAAAAATTCTTCTTGTACGACTTTTGTACGAAAAAAATGGTCTGGTACTTATTTTCTTATCACTTTTTGACAAGTTTTTGAAAATGATACGATAATTTATTTCTTTTTGAAAAATATTCTGGACAAATAGATTTTAATAAATATAAAGAAACTGATGAACAATGAAAAAATTTTCATTACTTAAGCATAATTAGGTACATTCCTTCCAAACTGTTTGTAATGCACATGTCCAATGTATTGTATCTACACTGAACAATCACAGTTTTGGTGCTTATGCACTATTTTACTCTGCTTAAATGCCTGAAACACAATCAGTAGCCAATAAATAAAGAAACCATGTGATGTGGACAAGGAATTAATCCTTCGTTAAAAAAATTGGTGGCCCTGAAAAGGGCCGATTGATGTAATAGTGACAGTCAAAGAACAATTTACTTGGAGCTGGTATACTTGGTTACAGCCTTGGTCCCTTCAGAGACAGCGTGCTTGGCGGGTTCACCAGGACGAAGGAGCCTGACAGCAGTCTGAACCTCCCGTGATGTGATGGTGGATCTCTTGTCGTAACGAGCCAATCGAGAAGATTCAGCAGCAATACGTTCGAAGAGGTCATTGACGAAGCTGTTCATGATGCTCATTGCCTTGCTGGAGACTCCAGTATCAGGATGAACCTGTTTCAAGACTTTGTAGATGTAGATTGCGTAGCTTTCCTTCCTCTTACGCTTCTTCTTCTTCCTCTTTCTTGCGATTTTTTTTTTTTTTTGCGTGGGTTGAGGAGGGGGAATCTTCAACAGACACCCACTGACGGGTAGTGTCGGATTCGCAAATTGCGCCTACCGACTGAACCCCCTCCCCGTTGGTTACCAACCTTGCGGTTATAAACCAAAGATGAGATGAGAGGAGGATGGTGGTCCAAGACAAAATCACAAAAACACTCGCCAACATAACCTCAAACCAACCTACTTGTGTTCAAGAGGTTCAAGATGGAGCCCGACTGTAAATAGATGCACAGCCAAGTTGATGGCGCTGCAATCAAGAGCTGTGAAACAGTGTTGGTTTAAACTAGATTTGAGATATTAACCCTGTTGTAGTCATAAAATAATTGTCCAAGTTTGGATCAAACTTGTAACTGGGCAAACATTTGGCAATTTCCACACGGGCGGTAGTCGACCTCAATTGTAATCGATACCTTGAAGGGGTTGCCTTCCACTAATGTTAAAGATGGCTGACCCACGCGGAACATTTTACCAGATGTACGAGAATTGTGAAAAAAAGGATGAAGGATCAAGCAGGACATCAATACCCTGAAACCCGCTGATAGTATCATCGACTTCTTTTAAGCCTCCAGTCCCAAAAAGCGAAAAACTATAATGTGCGATAGCGTGTTATTGATGTAATTAACTGCTTTTAAAAACCCACTATTCAATTTGTTAATTTTTTCGGAAAATGTTAAGCCTCAGTAGAGCTTTCCAGCTTGATAAAAAGCTGATTTAGCATCCTTCGCTTTTATTTACTGCCGACACCAAAGTTATAAATATTTTTCAATCTTCCGAAAATGTACTCATAAATAAAACTTCGAGGCAACCACTCGATTTTTTTCAAAAGAATTCATGCATTTTTCCATAAAATACAACAGTCGAAAGTTGACCAAGTTACAAAAGGTACTTTTAACCACGTTTTTTCACCTCCGCTGCAAATGTGCATCGAAAGTTATTGACGCATCGCAATCAAATAATAATGTACTTATTCGTAATAAAATGAGGATTGACAAAAAGTTTTTCTTTTTTTTAAACGATTTTTTTTATTGAGTTGTGCAATGATATGTAGAAAGGCCAGGATTTTTGACACAGATAGTAGTGGCAATTATGTGCTTTCAATCCATGCTAAGCCCAAAATTGTAACGATTGTTTTTTGTTGTTCAAAACCTGTTACGAATTTTAAACAAGTTCATATTAAATCCCGAAGTGTAAGATACAGTGCCTCCTCGATCTTTTTATATTAAATATGATCTTTAATACTGGAAAACACTTTTGAAAAAATAAATATCTTAATATCCCTTATTTTTAAATTTTTATGGGGCGATCAACAATGTGACCTTAACGTTGCAACGTTAAGGTCACAATGTTGCTCCCGGGTTTTAAATAATTTTCTTGAATATATGCTTATTTAAATTCTAAAACATAGTGAAAAAGTATTCAGCAAGTTTTAGATGTAAAATATAATACTTCAGGAGCAACTAATCAATAATAATACATAGTATATTCAACTATTTTCTTGCAACATCCACCTTAAAGTAAGGACTTCCATACCTCTATATGATGCGCAATAGGGTGGTTCAAAAATGCATTGAAAAATTTGTTTTCCTGCTGGAAAGCAACAATCCCGTCAATTCAGTTCCAAACCCGATAAAGGAAATGTGCAATATTTAGTTTTGGTAAATTGAAATTTAAAATGTAATTGCAGTTCACTTCTTCAGGGCTGATCTGAAACTGAAGTTTCAGGTTATGTTGTTCTTACATATATTCTCTACGATGCCTGTGATTGGCCAGAGCTCCACATGGTAGTAACTGCTCGAACTTCATTGGCCAATCAAGCCTTTTTTAAAAAACCCGGGAGGACGGAAAGCCAAATCGGATTGGTATTATATCCATTGTCCCTATTATTGTTATTAGGGTGTTTTGAAATTTTGATTGCTTCTCTATGTTTTCTTGGAAAAATATTGTACGTTTTTGCGATGACGGTTGTTTTGTCAAATAAAATGCTATGTTGAAAATCATATAATATAAAGATCGTTATTTTATAACCTTCATGTGCCTGTAACTCGAAACCTAAGGACTTTTGGGACCTAGTGCACATAAGAACTTTCATTCGGGACACCTTAAAGAATACATTCCAGCCGGTTTTAGCTCAAACGACTGAACGTTTCTTTCTTGGTATTTTGTGCGGGGTCCTTTTTTCAGAATTTTCAAATGAAAAGATTAGGAATTATTTCATTTTTTGGTAATCACGCTTAAAATTTTAAATCACGTGATTTCTGCTCGATGAAAGTAGTATATAAAATAAGGAAAAAATCGTTAGATATTTACTGTAATTCATGTATTTTCTACACTTGAGTATTATAGAAGTAAGGAAAATAGTAAAATAATTAATCGATAATCATTATCGTTTAGTTATTGAAGAACAATTATTGTTCGTTAGTATAAAAATAATATTTCTTTTCTAAAAGCCTTATTCCTTAAAAATCAACCCAATGTTTCGTTTAAAATATGATATTTAGAAACTACATTATAGAGGAAAAAAGTTAGTTTCTATTTGGAAGCTGATATTTTTATTATTATCTTTTTTATATTCAACCCTGTTTATGGACAGTATTTAAGAACCCTAGTTGGTACTCCGAATCTCCCAGTTTTTAATATTATAACCTTTGATCTCTTCATATTTTTTCATGAAAAAGAAAGAATTATTATACCAAAATAATGATTCATTTCTTTTGAAATTTGCAGTTTTTCATATAACACGAATTTAAGGTCTTGCGGCAGTTCAAAAACATTTTATATGAAAAAATAGGGAAAAAATAGCGAATGTTTAAATTTAGAGAGTGAAATTAGATTATAAGAATACATTTTTTCATAAATAAGAAGCCCATTTAAATGCGTAAACATTGCCTAAGTAGAAGACCCTTACTTTTTGGAAATCATTTAATATCTTCTGTCGCCCCTTTTTGATTTACATTTTTAATCTAGGAATTTTGGATCAAAATGATATCACTTTTCCTTAAATTATAATTTTTTTAATATGATTCACGCCAAAAAATTTTCTACTTCTGATTTTCGTCCACTATCTGTTAATTTTACTGAAAAATCTTTTCCCAAGACTATTTATCATAAACACTTTTTGAACAAATAAATATTTTACTTTTAAAAATGAAGGATAAAGCAAATTGATACACACCAACGGCGTGAAAGGCAAAAACGATCTTTTGGGATTTGTGATTTCTCTTTTACGAGCACATCTGCTTGGGTCCTTTTATTTACGGAGGAGGTCTCAACACGTTTCGTCGGGGCCCCGGAAAAACCCCAGCCCAGGCCTACGTGACAAATCTCCTGTTTTTCGCAAGGCGCAATGCTGCTTTCTTTTCTTCCTTTAATACTCTCTCCTCTCTGGTTTCGCTCTTTCATTTATAGTCGCGCGCGCGCTCTCCCTCTCTCTCTCCCTCTCTAGCTCCATCCTATTCACTCGATCCCTCTTCTCTCACTCTCAGCAGCCTTGCCCGGAAAAGAATTTTTCATAGTGAGGCAGCTAACTTATTGTGGGAAAGAAAGAAGTATGGAATTGTTTCAAAATGATGGAAAATTGTATAGTTCAATTCTCTCATTTACTCCGGAGAAATGCCGCCTCTATTTTTTCACAAACTAATTGAATTAATCAAAATCGAGCTCTGAAACGATCTGAATTGAATATGGGAAGTTAATATTTTAAGTATTTATTGTATATATTATCGTATATTGTTATTAATATGAGAGAAATGGTTGGCTTTTGCATCCGGTTCGCGATGGAATGAGCCTGACGCTGGCAAGCCGGAATCTTGTTGAGTTGGCTAAGAAATTAAGGTAGAATTATTATTGGTACTCTGTGAAAAGTGTATTCGTATTTAATCATCAAAATAATGTTTTCTTCACTTTTCATTGGAACTTATTAATTTATTGGATATTTAATATGCTGCAAAATATTTTTCCTATATAAATATATGCAAAAAACGTATTTTAACAATTAAAATAAATTAAATTTGTATTTTCCCCATTCATTTGAATAATTGTCGGCCTAAAACTTAGAGGATATATTACATGGAGTGCTCGTCCCCATGCCTGAAGCATTGTAGTACGCGTTTTCTATGATAGATGTCGCAGATCAAAATCTCAAACGATGAAAGTGCAACTTTGCGCGCGCTTGTTCAAATAATAAAGTGTTGAATTTTTGTAAATAATATGATACATTCTTGATTTTGAATTAAAGAAACGAAAAATCATTGTTAATGAAATTTGTATTGATTATTTTACTCAATTTCAAAATAGATTACACCAGTCAAAGAACTATAATTATTAAAAATTGTGTTCAGTGAGTTTAGAGCAATTCCATGTCAAATGATCTGAAAAATTTCCGATATTGCCAGTAACTTTGATGAAAATTCTAGTATTGTTTCCTTATGTTGTGGAAAAAAAACCTTAAATTAATGTTTGAAAAAATCAAAAAACTTAGGAGGTATTGAAAATTGAAAATTTTGATCCATTTTTCCTTGAACTTTCATAACTTTGGTGATTTGAGTAAAAGAGATAAAGAGTACTGTGTGTCAAATTTTCAGCTCTCTATCACTTTTACTCTTATGGACTTTCTGCCAGCACCGATCGGAGGGACAGAGGTATAAATGCGCCAATAATCTAATATTTATAGTGATTTTATGTGAAATATCTTCTTCGTCTGTCTTTGATTATGAAACTGTATTATTTTAAGTTTATCTAACAGCATTGTTTTAAGTTAATTTAACGATGTTGGATTCAAGTTCTAACCTGACAATTTGACGCATTTATGTTGAGAAATTTGTTAAATTATTATACTAATACACTTAGTTGTAAAATAATAGGAGTTATCGAAAAACATTATAAAGCGTTCACGTAACGGTGTTTCATTTAATTTTCAAGATCAAAATTTTAACTTACTTCGCACATTTTAATTAAGAAATTATTACTAAATTTTTATGTTTTGGACTTCTCTTTTCGTAGACGAGCGACACTTTCAAAACAAAACGACGCGCGAGACATTTGAGGTTGAAAAATTGAAAATAGTCTGCTATAAGCGGCTGCAGATTACACAAGACGGCTGCAGATTGCATGAAAGTTCAACGTTCCGAACTTTTGACGCCTTCTGCGCTATGCTGTGCGAAAATCACAGCGATTGAAATAGAGCCCTGTGATTGATCGAGTACTTTCTGCGCTATGCGTTGTGCGCTGTGCAAATGTGTGTGCGCCCCGCTTAAGGCTTAAAAGTACAGCCAGCGCCACCACTCGGCCGTCTTCAAATCCCATGACACATTTATTCTACTGGACTCTGGCCTGTATAGGAGAGCCATCCCCCTGTGGCTATAGCGGCCCCATGCATCGACCGTATATGCGGATGTGGTAGTTGTTCTCTTAGCTTCCGGAGGGGTTTCGTAGTTCAAATAAATCCAACAGATGGCACTCCGATCAGGTTTGCCTGTTTTTGCATTGTTACGTATAGCAAAAATACTAAAATTCGTTTAAAACTTGATACTTTCTATGAATATAAGAGAAGAACATAGTTTTCAGTAACAATAAGAGAAACTGTAATTAGTGATAAAAAAAATCATGAAAACATGTAATTGAATAGTAGGAAAATTGAATATAAAGATGAGTTTTTTGAAAACAGTTTGAATTGTATTCTGTCCATTGCCGGTTACTGCGACTTTATTCAGACTTACATACACCACTTCACATATGAACGTCACTACGTGTTAACAGAAGCGTCCAATGTGGCTGTCACTGTGCATATATAGATAACGTAGCCGACAGTCCACGAATTCTTCGACAACTCGTAAATCAGTTATTCGTTTCTGTGCTGGGAGTTATTGTATTTAAAATCTTTTGGAATTTGGAGGACTTCTTACAGAATCTTGAATGCTTGTCTAGAGCTTTATCAAAACCTGCTCAATACAAATTCGAGAACTGATGTTCCTTGATTGTATTCCATTAATTCTATGACTTTTTACACTTTCTCGATAAAGTCTGCGATTCTTTAATGAAAATTATATGAGATTCTAAAAAAAAAGTGGCCTATCTTAGAATGGATGACTAGTCAAGTAAAGTTTCGACAACTTATTTTTTCCGTGTATTAAAACTATTGTAAAACTAGAATCACAACTTCATAATTATTGAATTTAGAAATAAATGGTTGCATCAATTATAATATAACTAGAATATTGTTTAATTTAAATTTCTTTAATTTTTGTCTAATCTGCATTGTCCTAATCAAATTTATTACTTCATACTTCTCATTTAAAACAATTAATTCTTTAAAATTGTAATCTGCATATCCCACTTAGTTGAACATAATCCGAGGTAACCTACACTTGGCAGATTCACGCTCATTTAAAGTTGCTATGTGTGAATCATATTTTCACCATTGGGTGTGATATTTAACGACCTTCATTTCATATTGAATTTCAACCCATTCAAGCACACATTAATGAATCGTAGAATTCCCATAGGAATTATTCCAGGTTGGTCAGTCTCATTCAACTCTATTAACTCCGCAAGTTAACGAATGCGGAATCGCAGATTTAAAGCACCACGCACAGGTGGCAGAATAAAAATGTGGCCAACCGATTGGATTTTCATTCTTTCAATCTGCAAATGACAGATACGCAATTCAAACCGACTCACTTCCTATCGGTTCTTTTTTTCTGGGTGGATCAACTAAATCACTACCAGTGAACTGAAATAATGTAATAATTATAAAGAAATTACATGATTTACTTAAAAAAAAAACATTTATCAACTTTTCGTAAAAATTTATGTAAAAAAGAAATTTTAAATAAAGGAGCTGAAAATATTCCTGTAACTTCTTTTGGGACATTTTCATGTTGTAAAAAATTCTACCTACTGTGCACGGAAAAACTTTATCCGTGAAAAAGTCACGAGCTAGTAGCTAGGTCTCGGATATGAGAAAAATTCATCGGATATTGACGTATTTTCGTACATAATCTGCGAACTTTAAGAAAAAATTGACGAATTCGATGTGAAAATTCTAAAACGGTTCATCACTTTTTTTTACGTGAATAATTACTAAAATATTACGAGTGATTTGGAAAAGATTCTCAGAGCACTCACGAGCTTGCCCGACAAGTCTGGGAACTGGAAAGTAGGTTCGCCTGCACGTGGCCCACACACACGCACGCCAAAGCGCGCGGTGTGTGTGTGCGCTCGTATGTGTGCTTCGAGCTCGTCGGATGAGTGGCTAGAAGTTTTATAATATCTATTTTATTTGGCCTCGATGGCTGCGCGTGTTTACGCACTCCTGGTTTATGTTTACAAACTGGTGAGTCAACAGTCTTCGGGGGTTCGAATCTTCTGAGTTGCGAATTTATAAATTAATATAAATTAAATCGCACACATAAAATTTTTCCTCTTTATATTTCAATCTGAAATTTTCAGGAACTGTTCGTAGGAAATTCGAACTGTTCGTAAAAAACTTCGAAATTTATCCATACATTTCTCATAGAAATAAGGGCCAAAACTAAAAAAACTATCCATGAAGCATAAAACTCACTTTCTAGTTGTTTTTTAGGTCGCTGATTCCGAATCCATTACCAAAACTTCGAAATTCAAAATGGCGGATCCAATATGGCAACGAAATTTTTTTTAAATTGTTTATTTTTCATGAAACTCATTTTCTATTTCTTTTTTGGATCTTTGATTTCAAATCTATCGTCAAAACTTTGAAATTCAAAATGGCGGAACCAATATGACAACCATATTTTTTTTAAATTATTTATTTTTTATCAAACTCATTTTCCAGATGTTTTTTGGGTCACTGGTTCTAAATCTATCATCAAAACTTCAAAATTCAAAATGGGGTATACAATATGGTGATACAATTTTTAGAAAATTAATTGTTTTTCATATAACTAATTTTCTAGTTGATTTTTTGGTCGCTGATTCCACCCGTGTGGAAAAATTTCGTGGCGCTGTACCGTTTCTGTCTAGTCCGCCTTGAGTCTACACTGGCGCGCCACATGCTGAATGTCCAGTGGCTAGACTGAGATGTAATGCTCGGATCGACTAGTTTCTGAAAAGATCGGCTATTTTGATGAAAAATAGTTAATAATTAAATCATATAACTATTTTGTATGCCATAAAAATCCAATATATATATATTTTGCAGTTAATGAATATTATAAAAAAAGTTTTTGTACAGAAAAAAATGAAGAAATGAGTTTCCGCAAATCTCTTGTATGTACGCCGGGTGTCGAACTTCTGATGTAATTTCCTGTTATATTCTTGTACCTTTGTCCCGTCGCCTTAACACCTCGGCCATCTAAGTTACATTTTTTCATTTTTGTCGGATATGAATTCCAATTCATTACATCCTAATATTTATTTCTATAAAACATGAACGATTTTTTAAACATTATAAATGCTTGATGTGTGAATAGATCATTGAAAAAAATTAGGTTTGTGTGATTTTACTTGCGATTAGGCTACGAAATAATGATTGTTTATTATTTCAAATAAATAATATTTCAGGCTTAATTATCATCTACGATACAAATAAATAACTAAAATAAATCAAATGAATCATTTATAATATTTGATTTTTTGACATAACATCAATATTGTACATAGCATCATACATATTAAAATTATTATGAATTCAATATAAATTTATTATAACTTTACTGTAACTTTACTGTATATTTCAATTGAAAGAAAATGTTTTTAAGCATTCTTGAAAAAAATCGTCCTTAGGAATACAGTTCTTCTATTAAGATTGCAATCACCTTCAACAATTATTGTTTACCATCTTAAATATGTAATAGTGTACAGTTAATTATTGCTTGAACATTTGTGCAATTGTGTATTGTAATTTCCTCAATCTTTTATTCAAAACTGATTATTTTGCTGAATTAACCTCTGTAATTTTTGTTTAAGTCCAAAACGTGATTCTATCTAGAAACTGGCTAAGATCTGGACAATCTTTATATATTCAAATTCGTAACGAACTCTTAGATAGCGCCAAGACTGGGACTAGACAGCAGAAAGGTTTGAATCAAACACGTAGCAGAACTAGATGACGCCAGTGTAGCGCCAGTCTAGTATTGCGTGAATAGACAGGCTTGAGAAAAACTGTACTGGCTTTAGCATGCTTTAAGACTGCCACGAAATTTTCCCACGCGAGTCATTGTGACATGCACAAACTGTGGAAATTATTGCTAGATAGTCATTACACAGATTTAAACACTTATTTAGGAAATTTGAGGATCCTAAAAACAAGGTGCATCGGAAAAGTTAGGAAACAAATATTTTTTATATTTTTTATAAATAAAAAATTGTCGGCTGGTCAAAATGAATTTTAGGGTATAATTTTATAGACTTCAGGAAGAGAAATGAATTTAAACTATTACGAATACTGAAAAACATACACCCTATAGCATTCAAATCACAAAGTCTATGAAAGTTAAAAAAGGGCAAAAAATTTAAATTTTGAATATCTTTCAAGTACTTTGAATTTTTCAAAAATTATTTCAGTCTTCTGGCTTCAAAATTTTACAATTTGTTTCAAAGTTCAAATAATGTTGAAAATTCGTCCCTTCTGCGCGAAGGTTCAACTACTTAATTAATAACGGCACTTACCAGTTGAAAATAATTTTTCTGTAAAAGTTCAAATATTTATTGAGAAAGTCATCTTCTTGGGTTAAAAATCGTTTGTTTTTGTTCAGTGAAAAATCTTTTTTTGTCAAAAATTCGCCTATTGTGTCGAAAATGAAACATATTTTCACGTGAAATCTTAAGAATTTAAAATCTTTCATATTGAATTGAATATTGTATCAACATTAATGTTACTTAAAAGAATTTATTCCCCTTTCATTTCTGTATTATTGTAAAAAATCACCCTATTTCCTCTCCTTTGAAAGAATATTGAGTTATAAAGCCTGATATTTTAATAATAATAATAATGCTTCATTCCTTGTACAACCTTCACAGCCTTTTACAATGCTTCACTCTATACAATTAGGATTTCTACATAACAAGAGTGTCCAAATACAATTACAAGCTTTAAGACATCACCCATACATTATTCCTTCTTCTACTCATTTATTCATCCCTTTCTTCCTCCCTTTTGTTTCTAGCCAATTCCTAAGATTTCCGTATATATCCGCATAACTCAGTGACGGGTTATTTTTTCAGCACACTTATTATTCTGCCCCTTTTGTCTAAACCATCTTCCTTTTCTCACCAGTTCTCAACTCACTTTGCCTCCTTTCCTCTTATCACCTCAGCCCCCTTCTCACATTCTATAATATGCTCTAGTGATTTCGTTTCTTCTCCGCATATTCGACAGCCTAAATCCTTAAAATCTTTATTTCCTGTCTCTCCTACATTACCTCACCTCAGTCTTGCCCATTGCTCCTTATCTCCTTTCTTTATACTCCCTCTTTTCCAATACTTCTCCCTCTCTGCATTACTTTTGCACTTTTTGTACCGATCACAGTACTTAGATTTATCTATATCTTCCCAATTCTACTGTATCCCCTGCTCTTATTTTATTTTTACTCCTATATCTAGTTCTTTCCTTAATTTCTCTAGCTCATCCTGGTTTTTCATTCTCTTACATGTTATTCCGTTCCCTACTTCCCTCGTTGCCTTCTCCAGTTCTCTACCCCATAACGTTGGGCATCCATTCTCAATGCCTCTCATTTCTTCTCTGAGCCATATTCGCGGCCACCTATCATCTTCCATTTGCACTATCTTTCTGATATACTCGCCCGCTCTTCTTCTAGCTTCTACTTCTATCCTTCTCACTCCTGCCTCCATTCTCCATAAATATCCCGGTGTGTTGTTACCTACCCCAAGTGCCATTTTTACGCACTTTCCCTGTGCCTTTCCCATTTCCTCCCTTCTTCCCCATCCCCATATCTCTACCCCATACATGAAGCCCGACTTTACTAATTCGTTCATTAAATATAATCTTCTATTCAACCCTTTTACTCTCGCCCTTTTTGTTATCTCCCATGTTGCATTCGCCGCTAACTTTGCTTTCTTTTCGATATTCGGCAATGTTTCCTATAAGTCATGCCTGTCAAGAACCAGAATCCAAGATTTTTATATATATTCACTATTTCTAGATCCTTTCCCTTAAATTTCCAACTTTCATACTTCTTTTTTCGCCCCCCTTTTCTGAATATCACTATTTTACTCAGGATACCTGATCTCTTAAATACTAAGGCGTTTTATGAGCATATTCCGGGTGCATATTGACCCAACGTTCATGTAACATCTGCATTAATCCGCTTCGTGCCGGTGAACTTCTTTGCCAACAGGTAAGGATGTCCCTCCGGAGTTGCTCCGACCATTTCAATCTACGTTCTCGCGTTTGTCCGGGGCCATTGCCTGGTCGTCGCCTCGGTTCGGTCCTATTGCCATAATTTGCGTTGGGAAGTTAGCCCAATGCAACGTAGCTGACTGCAAGAACCGTAGCTCTTGGGCGATGGGGTCACCACATCCCTACGCCTTTTATTATTATTATTATTTTTATTATATTATATAATTATATATTATTTTATATGTATTATATTATATAATTATATAATTATAACAATTATATCTTCGAATAGACGTATGTACATGAACATATACATTAAAAACTAATAAACCTAAATCAGTGAACTCAGTAGAAAATGAGACAACTTTGAATAAATATCTGACGATACACGATAAAAATTAATTAAACTATATAAACTCTTTAAATGATAAGCTGCCTAATAAGTTAGAACTTAAACAATCGTAAAGCACAGTCTTCTAGCAGTCTTTTATACATATTGGAATGGGATTCATATTTGAAATCAATACGCGGTTGATATAAGTAGTGCCATCCACAGGCAGTGATCCAACAAAATCCTGGTGGAACTGCATGCCAGTCAATCGCTCGTAAATACCTTTACCGTTCGGATCGTTTATAGAAAAGTTCGCAATTTTTATCAACAAACCCAAGCTTAATTGACTCTTACGCCTTTTTTATTGAGTTTACGCATTCTATACACCTGCGGCTCTCACAATACTTAAGTTAATCTTAATTTCACTTGTATTATTTAATTAGCATCAGTGCTAGCCAAACAGTTTTCAGCCAGTTCATTGAATATAAAAGTTTAAGAGTTTACAACTTACAATAAAAAACATATTAATAATAGAAATCGATATTCTTACAATCCTTTTCTAAATTTTAATAGCGCATTACGGCTTCCTAGTTACCAAGTAATGGTATACTTTTTTATTGAAAATCAGTTCAGTAGTTCTCTTTCTGATATTTTGTTGTAACCCATCTACCTTCAGTCGTTTTTCTTTTTCTTTATACCTAAGTTTTTGTAGACTGTGAATTAATTCTTTTACAACTATATCATTGGCATTTCTCCTCAAAGCCAAATTCAACTCATCTTGCATAGATTCGACATCAAGCGTGACATTTTGGAAATCCTTGTCTGCTGATTTTAAATCACGCTCTAATTTCTTGCTTGTGTTTTGCTCTTTTTCTACACTTTCTAACAGTGTTCTTTCTTTGGCCATCAGCAATTGCAAGTTTTGTATTTAAAGTTATTTCCGTCATTCTATTTTTGCCTTTAGTTAGAAGCCTTCCTGATAATGAAAAGCCTCTTTGTACATCAGAGTTTCCATGTGTTAGAGCTAGAGCATTTTGGACGACTCGTTTTATCTCTTGATATCTTACACTCGGATTTGAATGATTTTGAAGGCTAAATATGAGGCTCTAATAAGAATCAATTCTGTCAGCCTTGTTCAGTTTAAATCGGACATTTTCGTCCAGTTGTAGCAGCCTCCATTCGCACTCTAATGTATTGGTGTCAATGCAAGAGAGTGGTGGTATTTAACCAAAGTTAAATCCTCTAATACAGAAAAATGGTTTTCGTCATACAGACTAGATAGAGATATAAATTAAAATTTATTAAATTCAAAATTATTCAGAAAAAAAGGATCTCTCTCCTCTCACTCCACTGGGATTCGAACACCAGATCAACTGATTTCCGGTCAGGTACATCACTACTTTACCACCGAGCAATTCACGCCTACCCCGAAAGGGAAACGGCTTAATGATATAATAATAATAAAAGACTTGATAATTTATCTATTTGCAATGATTTAAATAAGTCTAAATTAACTTTTGTAATTTAAATTCTTGTATAATCAGTTTATTTCTAGTAATTTGCTAGTTATCCTCACCCCTGTTGTCTAGTTTTTTAAATTAGATTCTAAAACGAGGAACCACCGTTTTGTAAATAAACAAATACAAGTTAAGTTATATCTGTTGGGACGTAACACAGGGTGAACATAGGCAGGGAACTTGATACGAATAATGGTTTTTAGGCAGGCAAGTTACATTTGTGACGAGTCACATTGCAGCAAGTCACATTGTCGCACCTCTCATTCGGGAAAATTGGAAGTACAAGCAAAATTGGTAAAAGTGCAGCAAGTCACATATGCGGTGAGTCACATATGCGGCTAATCTCACTTGCGCACATGTGACTCGCCGCAAATGTGACTTGCCACAATTTTTCCAATTTTTTGTAGACTTCAAATTTTTCCGAATGAGTGATGCCGTAATGTGACTTTCCGCAAATGTGACTCACCACGAATATCACTCATTGCTAATATCTCTTGCCGCTAATGTGACTTGATGCAAATGAGATATTGTCGAGAATGTGACTTTGTCAAAAATTTGACTTGCCACAAATGTGACATACCACAAATATGACTTGCCGCGAATTACGCAAATGTGACTTGCCACAATGCATGTTTTGTTAACAGTATTAAGCTTATATGAAATATAAATATTTTAGTTTAAGCAAATCTGCTTTCTGTGATTTAAAACGACAACCAATTATTTATTTATTTTATTCGTTCATAATAATTAGCTTGGATTTCAAACTATTAGTCATTATCTTAGTAATTTTGCTATAAAAGCGTAAAGTTACAATGTTTCACGTGGTAAAATTACACTCATGAACGATTACAATTTAACGGTCTAATTAATGCAAAAATTCTGAAATTCCACCGTTAATCGCTATAAGTTCACGATAAACTTGTATAATTAATACGTTAATCACAGAAAAACGTTTACAAACTGACTTGTAATTTCCAACCACTGATTTTGGAGCGCAGCGATAAATTACCTCACCAAAAACATATAAGATGCAAAAAATAATCCTTATAAGGATTTGATTTTTTAAATAAAAATATAACTCAGAGTAAAAATTTGTACTTAGAGTTAGAGTAAGCTCAGGAAAAGGAGGCTAGTCATACCGTAATTTCGTTCAACGAAAAGCCAAAATTTTATGGTTCGAGTAGAGAGTGACATTAATCAAATCAATTTTATATGATGAAATCTATGCAGTTTTACAAACTGATGATAATATTATAAATGTTTGAAACATAGTCCAGTTACAACTTTATATTAACCAGATAAAATACAGAACCTTTTTAAAACTATTATGGAAATTATAAATTCCAGAAAAATAGCACTAGAGTATAACAGCCGGCACTTGCAGTCAAAATTTTACGTTAATAAGCCCAATAGATTTTATTATGGCAAGAAGCTTGATGAAAAATTCGATTTTTTATGACAAAATGTACAACAAAATTCAAAAACCTTAGAGATATTACGAAATACTGAAAAACAGCATTAGAGAATACTACCGCGCACTTGCAGTCAAAATTACGGATGCAATAACCATTTTCGCCTAAAAAAAATTCAAACCTTTTTGCGTTCCACTCGCCAGATCTTTGCCGTGAATTGATATTTTAAATTCTCATTCATGAGAGTGTAATGTAATCGTCCAAATTTGCGATCTCTGATTTTTAACGGATCTTTACGTTTTGGCATTTTTAGGGTAGCTGAGGATGAAAATTAGTGCAAAATAAGGAGCAAATATTGAAGTAATCATGAAAAATAACATTTGCACATTATTTTGCAAAATCTAAATAAGCATATTCTTGCCTGGTACGGATTCTTTTTCCGTTTTTTTTTTATTTTTATTTTTTACAAATACTGCTCGCTCACACTAAGTATGTTCAGATAATGAAAGCAATTACAATTAGTGTTCGTCTTCTTAGCTTACAATTAGATAGCAATTCGCTGCATTTTGGGTCAGTGTTTAAATTAATGAAAGAGGAAAAAATACTTCATTACCCAGAGTTTATATATTGTTGTCGTACAAACTCTTTTTAATTATAAATCAAATTCACTTAAAACAATCAACATACAAAGATTATTTTTAATTTATCCATAATTACAATAACAAGAACTTTCTTAAATAAAAGACTTCTAAATTCTAAAAGCCATTGGAATATTACAAGTGAAATGTATCAATACTAAAATATTAAAAATTACAACTAAATAACTTATCCCATTAAATTAACAAGCATTTTAAAAAGTTATTATTTGAAAGCACTTAAACTTTAGAAAATTCCAAATTTTAAATCTCTCTAGTCTCTGATATACAAACTTTTCAATGTGAAAACATCCAACAATTATTTTTTTTTTAATCCTAGGTAATTATTTTGTAAATTGATAATTTGAAGTTACCAAAATACAGTCTTTCGATAGGTATATACAATCAACGAAGGGATGAAATATTATTGAATTTTATTAAATTCCTATAAATTCTCTTTTTTATAAAATAAAATAAAATTTTTATTTTATTTTTTTTTATTTTATTTTTATTTTTATAAAATAAATAAAAATAATTCGAAATTTTAAATTTCTCTAGTCTCTAATATAAAAACTTTTCAATTTGAAAGCATCAAAAAATTTAAAAAAAAACTTAGGTAATTATGTATTTTGTAAACTGATAATAATTTGAAGTTACCAAAATACAGATCTTCAATAGGTATATACAATCAACGGAGGGGTTAACTATTATTGAATTTTATTAATTTCTTATAAATTCTCCTTTATTATTTGAATTGAATTCGTTTAAATTATTTGAAATTCTTTCGAATTTACCTTGAATTTAAAAAAGTCTATCTCTACTTTAAAGAATATTTTGAGCACATTCGATTTAAAAGCATTAAGTTTCAGACTCTTTCAGTTTGAAATAATAACATTCTACGTGCTATGAGTTCAAAATTGTTTAATTTTAAGTGTTTACTCAAATTGTAAATGGTCTATTAACAAACGCGTCAAATTTCCAATTGTGCATTTTAAATGACTATCTGATGTCATTCAGAATCATGATCATTTTCAATAGTTTTGATCTGAAAACATTTAATTTTTTTTAATTTGGAAGCGTTCGAACATAAACTTTTGAACATTTAAAAGTAGATGTATAGGGGGGTTTCTAACGCAAGATTCCTACCTTACCGACATCGAGAAGATTGTAGCTGTAGTGGTTCGTTTCCGTGCTAAATTTTTCTAGAAAAGTGGTTCATGTCCGTGCTAAGCTTCTAGAACATTTTCTATGAGTCCTGACGACGTCATCATGCATTCCTACCTTACAGGCATTCTTGATTAGTATTAGCGCGTGTCTGTGTGAGGTAAGCCTGTGTGTGCGTGTGTCCGTGTGAGGCTGACATCCAAACCGTTCTAGACCATTCTATGATGACGTCATAAAATAATATCGCGCAAGTCTGCAAGCCAAATGCATGTAATAACAGGTTCAAGGTTATTTCTTATCTCAAGAATTTTTTCGCGTAAATACTTTCAAGGTTATACTTTGCTTTGTCCTGTGAAAATAAGTTTACAAATAAAAAAAAGTGTCGGTAAGGTAGGAAGGCGGTCACGTGACCCACTCGTCACATGGCCTTAAAAGGGAGAAAAAAAATGAAAACTTGGCAAGATTTTCTCTGTTTTTTTTTTCTTTTAGTAATAATAAACTCGCCAAGTTTTAATTTTTAGAAATACTTGACAAACATCGATTTCACAATCTTTGTTCATTGTACTGATATCTTTTTACTTTGCAGAATTGTTTGCATCGTAGATGTTTTTGATGAGATTTCATTTCTCATTTAACAAATAAAGTACTTGTTTCAACTAAACTGCTAAAAAGTTAAAAAATCGAATTTTGGAGACAAAAAGTTAGATATTTCTAGAAATAATTAATGAATCCAAATTTTCTATTAGTCTAAAGTCTGCAGGTCGCAAATTCTTAACGGGTGTGGACGCTTTTTTTTAGAAATGATCATCATTAAATTTCTAAAAAAATGATCGAAACTGATTTTCTAATTATAATTGTTTTATAATTTTTTTATTTGGCGCAATGTGTGGTAAAAAGGGCATTTTGCAGAATTGATTTTTTTCTTCTGAAAAAATAGTCTTGCTTCGTCTCATACTTGAAGCCGATATATTCCGAGAACATAAATAACTAATTTGATGTGAAAGTTAAATTGTATAAAAAATTTGTATGAACAAACAGTCAATTATGTCGTTTTCTGAGCGGAAAATTTTTTTTTCAAGTGGAATTGCTGAAATTTATTCAAAAAATGATATTTGGCATTTGAAAACTCTTTGTAATTAACAATTATTGTTGTTATTTATAATTTCAAACACAATTATTCAATTTGGCTATCTCACTAAAAGCCAGGTTTATTATGTCCCACTAAACATTAGTAGCATCGTTTAACAAGTGATTTTCGATTATAAAAATTAAATATCTTAATTAAAAATAACAAATTTTATGAGCAAAACACCTATTTAGGCCCTTTTCTGATGAAACAATTTTGTTGTTGAGAGTAAATAATTTCCTCATTCAAACCTTGCGTTATGAAAGGCATTTATTGATCAAATTATTGATAACTATTGTAATCACTAAAAATTGGTTCTGATGAGATTAAGAGATAAAAATTAATGCTTTTCCTAAAAATGTTGGAATTAGGAAATTAACAACACTAAAAACAATACAGTGTTTTGTTTATCAAATTTGCCACTCACTATAGAAATATTTGGTCTTGATAATCGAAAATCACTTTTTAAACAATGCTACTAAGGTTTAGTGGGAAATGAAAAATCTTCCTATGAGTAAAATAGGGAAATTGAATATTTGTGTTTAATATTAGTTTTCCATTTTGTGGCTTTGGGGTCCGTAAATAATGGAGAAGATTTGAATTTTCATCAGACGTTTGGGCTCCATATATGGGCCCTCTTCAGTGATTTATTCATGAGAAATAGCAGTTTTTTCCTTTATTTTCAAACTTTAAAACTTTCGTGTAGTTGTTTTTGACATTTCTTTGCACTTCTTTGTTACAGATTTGGTTTGACTTTTTCTGACACTACTTTTTAAAAATATGTCTTCTAGTTTGGTTGAATTTTTGAAATTTGTTTTATTTGGGTTCTTCATCTCACTAAGGACTACTCTCTGTGCGATTCAGAAACGGAAAACTAATATTAGTACTGAGGGTCGTAAAAAGCGATTGAGTTATAAAAATACGCATGAGTTATATTAAAAATTATGGAGCACTTTTGATCTAAATAATAATTAATAGTACATAAGATAAATTGAGCTTTTCTGTCCTGGCATACTACTCTAGCTTCCTGCACGTCCATGCATTTTTTCATGCAAGCTCTCGTGTTTCTATTTCTACATTTTCAAAAAATTGATTTTTCGATTTTGAACATTTTCTTTTTTTGAGACGATCGGACAATACTTTTACGCATTTTCGAGCGTCGGGCTGATTCTTGCATCCGGCGGATCAATTTGTCATTATGCATTCGCCGATAGGTTTTTTGATATTGTAAAATACACAGTTACATTTGGAACAAAAAATTGATTTTGTACCAAAAAAAGACGAATTTTCACAAAATCTAAAAAATTTTAACCTGTATTAAATTTTCTACGAATTCATCGAATTTTAGAACTCAAAGTACGAATTTTCCACACGGTTCCGCCGGAACGCTGATACCGTGGGGGATCGAGTTCCCGGGATCTTGCTGGGGGTCGTACGACGATAGCTTTTAGCCTTTTCGGGCTCCCCGGAAGAATTTCACGTCGGTGTTCGGATACCCGCCGGTGAGGTGATATCGGTGTTCGTTTTCCCTCATGGCCGAAAACTGCTCTCAGGGCCTGTTGCTTGTGAGGAGACCCGTACAGATGTAGCCGGGGTTGTCTATGAACAACCGGGTCCTTAGGTGGCTGCCGAGCTTTATGTGTCGTCCGCTTGCGCTGATAACCCCTCGTGGTGCAAATACGATTCTCTTCCTTCCTCCTGAGGGTCGCCTTACCTTCAATGAACAGTATGTCCGCCCCTGGAGTAGGGGGTCGAAGAACCTTTCAGGGGAAGGAATCCTTGGACATCCCGGGCCGGTCGTGTAGACAGGTGACAAACTAAGGAAAGGGGGCAGCGTCAACCGAATCGGGGAGGTCTGGAGATCCAGATAATCGTCTTCCTGAGTGGCCTCAATTACCTCTTTGTCCTGAGTAATCGTAAGTGGCGAGTGAGTTCTCTCTGGCGATGTCGAGGCTGTGATGGTCTCTACCACCTACTGTGCGGTGGTAATCGTCAGGCGGACTGGAGAACCTCCTCAGTCAGGTGAAGCTCCTGTTCCAGGGAAAAGCCTTCAAAGTCAGTTAGCGGGAGAATCCCGGGGTCCTGGGTGTTCTTGTGGAGAGCCGAGAAAATCGCTACGTCTACCTGATTGCCGTTGTACCCCGGGCGAGTGAGGTCGTATTCTTCGACGTGGTCAGTTCTCGGTGAGATTAAGAGGGCTGGTGTCGAGGGTGTGCTTGCTCCTGTAGATTTTTGCGAGGCTAGATAAGCGCGTTGCCATTTATCTGGGCGGCCCAGTTTCTTTTTTCTCTATTGCGGAAGATCACCTTGTTGCTCTACATAAGCTTTCTGGCTTAAAATAAGAGATTAGGTAAATGGAGACTCGGTTTATCCACCCTCCCCGGATCCACCTACGATTAGAGACAACTCCGATGTAAACATCTTGCCCCTTTAGTCTACCCGTTCAAAGAGTGGAAGGAAAAAATCGGGACGTTCAGAGAGAAAGTATGAAGGAGAGAACCTCGATCCTCGAGAAAGGACCTTAGGAAAGAATAAAACCCTCGATCCTCGAGAAAGGGCCGTAGGATAGATGAAGTACCTTGATCCTCGAGAAAGGTCCGCAGGAGAGCATGAGAACCTCGATCCTTGAAAAAGGACCGTGGGAAAGATCGAGAACCTCGATCCTCGAGAAAGGACCATAGGAAAGTCGGAAACCAGATTAAACAGAGGTTAGGTTGATTATAAAGTTAGCCCAAGATCACTTAATACCATGAGACGGTTCAAATCATCACCGCGCCGGCCAATATAAGAACACAATTATAGAGAGCAAATATAAGTCAGCTGATTGGCTGAAAATCGATAAATTCGCGTCATCAGCTGTGCACAAGGAGAAGAAACGTGACAGCGATAAGAAAAACAGAGATAAGAACACGAAATTTTGGTCTTTTGATCCATCGTCGGTTTGAGCCTTCGATTTGAATCAGCCAAAGCTCTCGCAGCACCATAAACTGAGCTTATGATGGTCCAGAGGTCAAACTCTTGCGAGATTTCTTCACGGAGGGAGGCATCCATTTCAGCAAGATCTTGGGGCTTAGGAGGAACTTGAATGTTAATGTTCCTTCTTGTCCTGAAATCGTGATCATCTCTCAGAAGGAGCCTGCTTTCCGCGGTGGGTATTAATGTCGCTTCCTCATCTTCGGCTGCAGCCTGATCAAGCAGTGGTTGGGGAAGCGCTCCGCGTACATATCAATTTTCCAGAGGTGGGCACGTTGATTTCGCAATTATTGAATCGAAACGTGCTGAAGCTCTGGGGGTGTCTGGCACTACAGAGTGTGCATACGCGCCATTGAGCCTCGGTGAACAGGGATAATGCTGGCCTTGTAGCAGTCTAGCAAGTCATCCTTAAGTTGATTCGTCCACTTAATGTGGGCGTTTAGCCTGTTCGTCGTCGTTTTTCCCTTTAAATGATTTTCAGCACCCCGAACTCTGGGATGAGCGGCATTGTTTGCCGACCCGTTGTCGGGTGCTCTGCGCGTTCGATTTTTTTGAACCGCATCTACCACTTCTTGCTATTTTGGTAGTGTCATTATTGTTTTCACGCGCAGCTAGGGAAAGGGTTCGTCCACCCTTGGAGAGCCGCTTAGGACACCTCACCGAGGTGCCATTTAGCTTTCGGCCCGGTTGTTACGTCTCCGCTTAGAGGTTATTCCTTCGGGACCATCCCTGGACAATTAAACACGACTTTTTATTAATTATTGTTACCATACTCAGCAGAAAACCTTGGTACAGGGACCCTTTATCCGTAACCCGAGGATGCGTTCGGTGGCTTTGCCATAGACCTTTCAGTTCTATTCCAAAGGAATAGAAAATAAATATATTCGTGTCTCAGACCACCCATCCACCCCTTTTAAAATCTGAAATACCTAATAAAAGCAAAAGTTCAGTACCTCCTAATAGTAAATAGACTGTGCCCGATCGATTGCAAGTATTTTCAACTTCCGGCTCCCACCGGAAGTGGCCTATTCGGACCGTAAGTCATTTTTTGAAATGCAATGATATATTTTTCTTCATTTATTTCGATTCTACGGTAAGAAGTGAGTAACATTTGTAGAGATTTTTTTTCTGAATTGTCCTCTTTCACTCGGAAATGCCTTCCGAAATGTTACTGTTCTCCTGAGGAGTTAGAGAAGTCCAAAAGGCGTAGAGCGTCAGAGAAAAATGATAAAAATTTCTTCTTTAATACATTTTTTAATTCCTCTTGCTCTATTAGTCGAAGGCTATTTTGAAGTGTATTCCCCGGAAATTTTATTTCAAAATTTCGAAAGCTGATTGACTAAGCACGAGTTGACGTGAAAAAACGACGATTTAGAAAAAAATAATCTCCTACAAAAGTTACTCACTTGTTACCGTCAAATCGAAATCAATAAAGAAAAATATATAATTTCATTTTAAAAAATGACTTCCGGTCCGAATGGGCCACTTTCGGTGGGAGGCGGATGTTGAAAATACCTCTAGTCGATCGGACATAGTACATTTACTATAAGCAGGTACTAAACTTTCAATTTTATTAGGTATTTTAGATTTTAGAAGGGTTGGACGGGTGGTCTGAGACACCCTGTATATATATATTTAAAAACTAAAGATTAACAACCACCGCAGGGTCCCACTGGGAGCAACAGTCATCTAAAAAATGACATCTGCTCATAGTAGGACCACGGTAAATCCCATTCATGGCCACGTCTCACAACCGTGAGATGGGTGGTCACAGGACACGACGAAATCGTGGAGCGATCGGCTCTTGCCACGGCCGCCAAGGTTCCGGTGGATTTTCTACTTGTGCTTCTTCTTCTTCTTCTTCTGAAGACTCTCCATCGCCAGATTCCTAAGCAGCATTATTGTGACGCAATCACTCCGCAGCGGCTACATCAGCTAACGCTATTAAATTGACGTTTTCTGTGAAAATAGAATTTAAATTTAGATTTTCGAATTTTAATTTTTAGATTACAAATTGAGCGTATATTTTGGAAATGTTTTAAAGATTTTGACAAAAAGTTTTAATATTTTAAATCATAATTTTTAAAAATATATTTCAATGATTTTTCAATATTTCAAAAAAATTCACAAAGTTTTGAAAATATTTCAATGAATTCATAAAATTTTCAAATATTTGAAAACTATCTTTATTCTTAACAAAAAAAATCCTAAAGAAAAAGGCACACTTAGTTTAACAAAACTCATCTTTTATTTTGAAACAGATAAGTTTTTAGGAAGAATGTCGTTAAAATGTTTTATTCTTCATACTGTTCTTAAAATATTAAAAGTGAATAAATAATTTTGTCGATTAAAATGTAAAAAGTCTACTTTAATATGCAAAAAGGTGTACTTAGTTTTCCAAAAATAAAGGAAATAAAAAATAAATGAATAAAATAAAAATTTATACTAAATTCAACCAAATTATTCACTCATTTGTATGCATATAATTTTGAACACGGATTATCGTAAAAATGTTTAAATGTTTTTGAAAAATTTTACTTTATATTCCAACGAAAAAGAGAATAAAAGAGATACATTTTTAACCTTAATTTAATCAAATTATTCATTCATTTTTGAAAATATAATTCTAAACATGAATATCGTTGAAGTGTTTCAATCTTGTTTATACTTTTTAAAATGATAAGAGTGAACGAATAATTTTCATGAGTAAAATGTAGAAAATTGTAGTTAATTTTTCAACAAAAAAGAAAATTTTCAAAAAATTGTATGCCAAATTCAACAAAATTATTCGTTCATTATTAGGCAAATAATTTTGAACAGGGATTATAGTACAAATGCTTAAATATTTTTGAAAAATTCTACTTTAAATTTCAACGAAAATGAGAATAAAAGAGATAAATTTTTAACCTTAATTTAATCAAATCAATCATTCATTTTTGAAATTTAATTCTAAACATGAATATCGTTAAAATGTTTCAATCTTGTTTATACTTTTTTTTTTAATGATAAGAGTGAGCGAATAATTTTCACGAGTAAAATGTAAAAAATCGTAGGTAATTTTTCAACAAAAAAGAAAATTTAAACAAAATTGTATACAAAATTCAACAAAATTATTCATTTATTTTTAGGCAAATAATTTTGAACAGGGATGATCGTACAAATGCTTAAATATTTTTGAAAAGTTCGACTTTAAATTTCAACGAAAAAGAAATAAAAGAGATAAATTTTTTACGTTAATTCAATCAAATTATTAATTCATTTCTGCAAATTTAGTGCTAAGCATGGGTAACGTTACAATTTTTTATTCTTTATACTATTTTAAAATGATAAAAGTAAACGAATAATTATCATGAATAAAATGTAAAAAATTGTACTTAATTTTTCAACCAAAAAATTAAATTTAAAAAAAATTGTGGCACTAAATTCAACCAAATTATTCATTTAATTTCAGGCATGTAATTTTGAAAATTCATTATTGTAAATATTTTGAACAAAATTTTTTAATTATACTTTATATTTCAACGTAAGAGAGAATAAAAGAGATAAATTTTTTACGTTAATTTAATAAAATTATTCGTTCATTTTTGAAAATATAATTCAAAACATGAATGTCGTTGAAAAGTTTTATTCTTTCTGGACAGGAAAAAGTAAATGCAAATTGAACGAATGTCTCGATGAAAATAAATATCATTGAGATAAGTTTAAAATGCTACATTACCATTACTAAAAATTAATATAATTTGTAGTAAATTAAGATCTTTAACTAGAATCAGCCACTGCAGTTATAATTAAACTGAAAATATTATTGAACATATGAACGATCCCCGGTTAGAAAATTTGATAATGTTACACGATGTGTCGCGTATAAAGTCACGTCATATACTAACGTTGAGTTTATACAGAAAAACTCTCGCAGAATTTGTCAGATTTTCAGAAAAGGTATTAGTAGGAGAGAGAGAGAGAGAGAGAGAGAGAGAGAGAGATAAGGAGAAAAAGAAAGAGGGAGATACAGCTAGAGAACAAATTAAAACGAGGCGAAATTTTTTACATAGTTTTACACCTATTATGGACCAGGGACTCAATATTTACGAGCGACTCAATACGTCCCATAACAGACCACTTGTAAAAGGACATATGTTAACGAAAATTTCAATGACATTCCAGAAAAGTACAGTTTAAAAGAATTTCATCAAAATATTATATTTTGTATTCTTTAAAAATATAAAAAGATTCATTTACATTAAAAGGATATATCATAATCATATTATAATAAGAATTAAAAATAGTAAAGAGTGATAAATATAAATATACATTTTTTTAATCTTAAAAAACACTTATAATATCATCCAAATGTACTTATTTTAATAAGTATTTAGTGAGAGAGAAAAAGATATAGTTTTAACTATTAAAAGTTCAAAAATGGTTATTCCTGATCCGGATAAGCGGTTGAAAATGCATATTGTAGCCAAATATATATCTGCTTAAAAAGGAAAAATGGGCTGTGTTCGCGCGTTCATGTTCACGTGACAGATAATCATAAAATTCACAAAATCGCAGATATTTTCAACTACTTAAAGTTCTAAAATGGTTCTTTCTGCCCCTGTATGTGGATACAATATCGACGCCTCCATTCAATATGAGTCTATGTGTTGACAGCGCCCTGTATGAGACTATTCCCTATGCTTATACACAGCGCATAGTCTCATACACGGCGCTGTCAGCACGTACTCATATTGAATGGAGGCGTCGATATGCATTTTTTGCCGCTTGTACGGATAAAAAAACATTCTTGAGCGTGTAATATTTGAAAATATTCAATATTTCGTATATTATACGATTATCTGTCACTATATATATATATATATATATATGTGTGTGTGTGTGTGTGTGTGGAACCAATATGCATTTTTTACGGCTTATCAGAGTCAAAAATAACAATTTTTAAGCTTTTAGCGACGAGAAATCTATTATTTTTCCCTATTTTGACATATAACCTTGCGCGAACTGAAGGCATTTTTTTTTGAACCCATCTTTTTCGGGAGTTATTTCAGCACCTATCAGAAACTTAATAGCCCTACCCAAAAACAAAATTAAAACATTTATTTTTTTGACACGCTCTACTGGTTAATAGCCTGAAAAGCATCCCTGCGTGTCAACGGAATGCTAAGACACTTGTGGGGAAAATTCAGAAGACGGTCGTCCTTGGGTCGCTCCGTGTCCTACGGGTGCAGGAGAATTTGGCCGGGTCGTCGTATTCAGTCATCACAGACTGTAAACACCTATCTCACGGACGTGAGATGTGGTTACAGCTGAAATGTTACCGTGATTGCGCCGGGAGCGGGTGCAATTTTGGAGAATGACACTCGCCCCCGGTGAAATCCCGCGGTTGTCCTACTACATATATATATAATTAAAAACTAAAGGTTAACAACCACCGCAGGGTCCCACTGGGAGCAACTGTGATCTAAAAAATGACATGCGTTAATGGGTTAAAACGCTAAAATGAAAAATTTCAAATTACAATATTTTGGTGAAAAATAAAGATATCCCAATAAGTCCAAGTAGGTTTGAAAGGGGGAGATTAGTACTTTCAAATTCCATATTAGCTTTTGTGATGGACATTTTTCTGGTTCCGTTACATAACCTCAAAAACAGCTAAAAAACGCGTTTTTTGCACTTTTAGGTCAGGATATCTTGAAAAGCTGACGCACAGGAGCAATTTTGAGTTCGGATGCGGATTCAGCGCATCAAAATCCTTCGGAAATCTTTGGTCTGCTTTCTGGCTTTTGACTTTTGTCAAAGTTTGTCGGCCTGTGTTATTAACTCACTCGTATTGACAAGTGGATAAAAAGTGGCGAATTAAAAAAAAACCGCAACTTTCTAGCATTATTTTAAGAGAAGACCTTTGTAAATAATAATAAATGTTTTGAACAATTGTTTACGTTAAATTAAATTGATTATTGCCTCGACCTAACTGAAAGGTAAAAAAATTGGATATTTTAGAAAAAAACGCGAACCTGTAAATATCACTTTTTTAAACGCAATCATTTTTTGTGGATTCAAAACAAATAGTGGGCGATATGTATGAAAATTTGATAAAAGCAAATTTGGACCATGCTGATAAACAGATAAGTATTCGTTTTTGAGTTTGGCACAACATTTTTGATTTTTTTTTCAAGAACAATATGACAAATTTGAAATTTATGGTAGTCCTCTTGCGAAAAAATGTCAAGAAAACAAAATTTTATTCTGTGATTCATGTAATGGAAAAAATAGAGGATGAGCATTATGATTGCTCTTAACTAGGCAAAATCACAAATTCTTAATAGCTTCGAAAGTTTCTAATTGATTCGTAAAGCTGTTCCAAAATTTATTTATCGCAGGTGTCATGGTAACATTTTCTACGTTAATACCTTCAAAAATGTTTCAGGATGAAAATAAAAAAATCGACGAAAACGTATCCCGGAAAAATTACACTCTAATTTTGAATAACACAGTGTTTTAAATACAGAGATTTCTTACGACATTGAGGTTTACCACAGATACGGATCTAAAACTTTTGTAATTAATTGAAAAAATCTAAGTGTCGGATAAAAAAACTAATTTAGATTAGTTTTAGAAATATCTCGCTGTGCATTTTTTGTTTCCTTTTTCAAACAATTTGTTGAACAATTGAATTATTTTTTATGTTTATGTAATTGTTATGAACAAAGCGTCGGATCGAAAAATGAAGTAAACCATTGCATTCATCTCGAAAATATTTGGGTGTGATTTGTTTTGTTTTTTTCATGCCATTTGTTAAAGAATTAAAGCATTTGTTGTTCAGACTGTATTTGCTGTATGCATGTAGATATGGATTAAAAATTTTTTTTATCAATTCAAGAAAAAACTTCGGAATGAAAAACTAATTACACCACTGCATTCGTCTCTGACATACCAGGGTGTGCATTTTTGTTGTTAAAACAATTTGTTGAACAATTACACCATTTTTAATATTTACGCAATTGTTATAAGCAAAATAAGCGTCGGGTCGAAAAACCAACAACACAAATTTGTAGGTCTTTTTTGGTTGATCAACTTTTGTCATCTAATTTCTTTTTTCTTCCCCCTTGCCGTTCTCCCAATTTTTTTTAGCTTATTTTTTACGTATAAAACAAAATATAATTGTCCTCTATAAAAATTATTTTTTAAAAAATTTCGATCTTGTTTGGCTGAACAACTTTTGTCCATTTTTTTCGTGCCTTGTGTCGTTTTTCAAAAAATTTAATTTTTTTATTTTAAATGTTATATTTTACGATTAAAACAAAAACTACGCATCCTGCCGCGTGGGCCAGCAGTTCTAGGAATGTTGAGTGTATTTATTTGTATTATTATTGATTTCAAATCTCCCGCGCTTTTCGATTGAAAAAGTAGCGACAGGCGACGCATCGATATATGAACGGGACAGCCAATGAACGTCATTGGTAAAAATAAACTGCCTACTCGCGGTAAGGGTGGGGCCCCCTCCAGCTAGGGAATAAATTAATCGTTTCCAATCGTTTCGTTTCAAGGTCAGGGGAATAGGCGAGTTTTCATTGTACTTTAATAGAAATTGCATTTTTCTGGGAAGAAATACATCTGTTTTTGGTTGAAAATTCAACTTTTTTGTTGGAAATTTAACTGGTTTGTTAAAAATTAAGCCATTTTGTTATAAAGTTACTTCTTGTTTAAAATTCATATTTTGCTGTTAAAAGGTCAACTGAAATCTTTTTTTGAATGAAAATTCAACTATTTTCTTGAAAATTTGTCTTTTTAATTAAAAAATGCATCTATTTTAGTAGAAATTTAATCTTTCTTGGACAAAATGCAAGTGTTCGGATTCAAATTGATGTTCTATGCTTGAGAATTCAACTACATTGTTTGGGAAATTTGTTTAAAAGTACTTTTCTTTGTTAAGAAATCTCTTTCTAATACTGGGTGTTTTTTTTTTAATTTGAGACATCGAAATATCTCAAAAAATACGCATCCTATAAAAAACTATCCGTAATAAAAACTTTTTATTTTCGAGGAGGAAAATCGCCTTTGAGCACCCCCTCCCCCCAGGCAAGGGGGGTAACTTTGTAAATACAAATGGGAACCCCAATTTTTTATTACAGATTCAGATTCTCTTTTATGAAATACGTAAGTTTTATTCGAAATTTTTTTTTCGATTAGCGGACCCCCCGCCCCTGTCTCCTGGGGGAGTTGGGTTCGGTAAATTTGTTCAAAGTCGCTTTTCCCCCTCAAAAATGACAATTTTTTATTATGGATATTTTTTTCATAGGATGCGTATTTTTTTTTAGATATTTCGATGTCTCAAGTTGAAGAAAAAAAACACCCAGTACAAGTAAGACTTGTAAAACTGATTTTCTTTTAAATTGAAAATTCAACTGCGTGGGTAAAAGTTGAACTACATTGTTGAAATTATTATTTTTTTTAATGAAGGTTTATCTCTGGTAGAAATTTTAACTATTTTTTTTGAAAATTGATTTTTTGCTTGAAATTCATATTTCTGGTTGAAAATTCAATTTTTGTACAGAAAATTCATTTTTCGGCTAAAATGTTCAACAATTTAGGCGAACTTTTTTTCCCTCGTGACTGAAAATTTAATTAGTTTGTGAAAAATGCAAGTATTTTGTTTAAAAGTCATATTTTATGGTAGAAAATTTCATTTCGTTTTGTTTAAAATAAATAAATACATTTTAAAATTTTTAATTTATATCCGAAATATTGTTTCATTCCATTTACAAAAGATCGTCTGTTAAAAATATTATAAAAATAAAATGCTGGTATTTGAATGTTTATGGTCAGGGAAAATGAAAAATTGGTCAAGGAAAAGCAGGTATTATCTTGAATAGAAAAAATCTGCCCGCTGCGGGGGCGCATTCTCATCGCGTGCTACGCGCGCGGCTCGCTTCACTCGCAAGTTTGAGCGCGCTTAGGGCGCGCGACTGTTGGTTCTCGCGCTTCGCGCTCGATAACGTATATACCTGGCGCTACGCGCTCGGTCATTGTATTTTCCCCACTTTTAAAATTAAAGGTCAAAGCATCAACAACTATAATTTAGTGATTATGAATTATCTTTTGTTAAAGCTCCTTCGGCTTCAACGAACACATTCTCATCACGTGTCTCGTGCTTCGCACTCGCTTTGATCCAATGTTTAAAACATTTTTTTATAATGATACCTAATAAATGAGAAGCAGAAAAAAGACGTGCGTGTCGAAACGTGACTATACACTTACAGGATAAAAATAATAATGTAAACATATGATACTCACTAATTCTAGAGATATGTGCATCTGTTTCTCCAATGGAGAAACCGTTTGCAAAAATTCTGAACGTCTGTCGAATGCCTTCTCCACCTCGGTATCAGTGTCATAATTATTATATCCACTCGAATCTTCAACCCCAATCGTTTCTTTTTGTGACTGCAAGTAAGTCAGTTTTGATATGAGTTCAAGAGTCAAACTTGTCAAAAAGTTACAACAACTAAACTGTTGAACTTTCAAGCACAATATGAATTTTCAACTAAAAAGTTTATTTTCTATCCGAATAATTGTACTTTCAAACTACGAAGAGTAATGTTCAACCCAGTGATCGAATTTAAAAAAAAAGAAAAGATAAAAACTCACCCAAAAACATTTGCAGTTTTCATTAAAAGTTGAATTTTCAAACCAAAAATACGAATCATTTTGAAGTTGGTGGAATTTCCAGGAAAAAGTTGAATTTGTATCTAAATAGTTGAATTTTTAAACTATGAAGACTTACCTTTTACTCGATGATAGAATTTTTGACTAAAAAAAAGTTACTTTTTAAGCAAATAGTGAAAATTTCCACAAAATAGTACAATTTTCGACTAAAAAAGATCACTCTTCCATAAAAAGAAGAATGTTCAACAAACCAGTTGAATTTTCGACCAAAAAGATGAAATTTTAAGACGATAGTTGACATTTCAACAAAATAAATAAATTTTCAACCAAATAGTAAAATTTTGTGTCGTAAGAAATGAATTCAAAATTTAATAGTAGACTTCTCATTAAAAAAGAATTAACTTTCAACCAGAGAAGACGAATATTTATCCAAAAAAGATGACTTCTCAATTAAAAGAGCAATTTTCAATCTAAAAGGTGCCATTTTCTATATAAACAAATTAACGTTTAACAAACAAGTTGAATTTTCGACAAAAAAGATGACTTTTTACAAAAGAGATGAAATTCCAATAATGTATTTAAATTTTTAACCAAATAGTCGAATTTTGAACAAAAACAGATGAATTTTGGATTAAGAACATAATAGTAGAAATTTGAAATAAAGAAAATCAACTAGAAGAGATGATATAATATAAGACCTTTTAATTTTCTTAAATCAAGTCTTAACAAGAAAAGATCATTTTTCTAACTAAACGGACGAATTTTCTACAAAAATAAGAATTTTTAATCTGAGTGGTCGAATTTTTCTACCCAAAAAGTTAATATTTATCCAAACAATTGCATTTTCGACTGAACAAGATGACTTTTTAACAAATAAGCTAAACCTTCAACAATAAAATAACGTTCTTAACCAACCAGTACAATTTTTATTCTACAAAAAAAATCTTTTAACAAGAAAAAAAGTTCTTTCAAAATAAACGGACGATTTTTTTACGAAAAGAAGTATTTTCAATCTAAAAGATCGAAATTTTCTATTCAAAAAGTTAATGTTTAGCAAAAGATCAATTATGGACCAAAGATATAATATTAGACTTTAACATTTTTTAAATCAATTATTAACCCAAAAAAATGACTTTTCTACGAAAAGATGAATCCTCAATCTCAAAGGTGGCATTTTCTATCCAAAAAGACTGACGTTACAGTTGTTTTTTCGACCAAAAAAGATTACTTTTTCACAAAATAGTTGAAATTTCAACAATATAATTAGACTTTTAACCAAATAGTAGAATTTTTAACCAAGCGAGACGAATTCAGAACCATAAATATAATAGCAGAATTTTTAATCTTATACACACACACACACATATATATATATATATATATATATATTCATTTCAATTTTTCTGAATTAACAATTATTTAAGATAAATTCAGTATCCTGAATAATTCAGGTTAAATTTTGTTTTATTTGAATATTCGATAATAATTATTATTCATTTTATATAAATAATTCAGATGATTTAAATGTACAATATATTAATAACTTTTACAATAAATAATTAAAATGAAAATATAATATTTTAAATCGAGGTAATACCTCGACAGTGTTTAAAAGATGGTAAATGTATTTGATTATAAGTATATATATTCAGTTGCTAAATTTTGAAGTCATATCTTTTGTTGCGTTTCCATGCAAACGGGGCCTGAGGGATTATTTAATTTTTATCAGGGAAAGAGCTTGGCTGCCTTGGAGTGGCGGCACATGCAGGCTCAGGGACGACACAAATGAGCCGGGTCGGGGATGGTGCTGTGGCCGGTGTGCTGGTGCTGGAACCAGCGCTCAAAGCAGTGAACGAGTTGTAGAGGAGTTTGGGGCACATCTGTTCATGCGGGTGTCACTCACCAGCCAGCGATCCTGCCCGGTGTGCAGATCTGCCCCGTTCCAGGAAGGTGAGCCAGAGTCATGCAGGATCTGCCAAATTGTGCTTTCGTGACAGAGGGGCACTCATTCAAAGTGGCATACTCCAGCCATGGGGCAAGGCTTATTGGCTGGCAGAACAAAGTTACTCGCTGAACAGCCTGTACATCCAATGGCGTGAATGCGAGGCCAATGACAATCCTTTCATAACAAGATTTTTCCGGGCCGAGGGCGTAGTTGAGGACGGTTACTCAACTTGGATGCCACTGCCGCCGAGGGCAGTGAGCTATGACAATTTGCATCAACTCTAAAAAAAAAGAAAAATCAATTATATGCATACTTCACCTTTAGCCTGCATCTGTTGCCTGTTATAGTTGCACGCTTTTAATATCAATCTAACCTTGTCCGATTGTCATGTTTCATAAAATCATAGAAATTGTACTACACCGAAATCATAAATTGTAAAGGAATTAATCAAATTTTTATTACATTTTTCAATCATGTAATTAATATTTACAATAGTTTTGTAATCAGGAAAGGGAAAAGGGTGGGGTTTCCTTATGAATAAATTGATTTTATAACGAATTTTTGTTGGGTTAACCTTATTTAATCCATCACTTAGATTAATTGCGTAAAATTAGTAATTAAAATAATAAATATAATTCAATTTAATTCTGCTGCATAAGATTTTATTCTTAGTATGAAAATAGAACGGACCGTCTCAGTACGCGTTCTAGCATGCTTACACGTACTCGAATAAATAATGGAAAAATGGAATTGAAGAAAAAAAAATACATCTAAATTCGATGAATAATACACTTTCTTTAAGTTATAAATCCCCTGATTGGGTTTTCTTAAATTAAAGGCCCTCCTCTAAAGGGAGGACCCAAAATTTTGATTGTTTAAACAAACATCCAAAAGTAGGATTTAGAAGTTGAAACCCTTACCCAAGACCCTCGGAGGCCTCGGAGTTTCAAAACTAAATTTCAAAATTCAGATTTTGACTATCCCTGGAATTGAGAAGTCGCCTCTTCTCACTTAACTCTGGAAGTCGTCTTTTATACTTTAAACTCAATCCGAAAACTCGTTGTACTTATTCAGTAATAGTCATTTTTCTCTGATAAATAATAAAAGTGAATATTTAGAACTATTTCCTCTTTATTGTTAGTTTTCTTTGAATTACCTATCTTTATATTAAATGATACAATTAGTACTTGCGATCAAGGTGAAAGAATAATTTTGTTAGGAGATATGAACGGATGGGTCGGCGTTTAATATATCTCAATTATAAAATTATACAGTTTTACGGCAAAGATCGTAGACTGAACACTAAGTTTATCACAATATCCTTTTTAACAATTTTTAAACTCTAAACCTTAGTGGGAATAGTGGGGGTGTTGGCCGCAGTGATGACGACGGTCATGTCTCATAATAAGCTTATATGAGACATGTACGGGCGCGCAGCGTCCAGGTTATCAGCTCATATCCTGGACGCGGAGGCGGAATCCTCAGTTATTGCATGGGTTGAGCTAATACATACTTGGTACCAACTGATTGCCTCGTCCGCAGCATTTAGGGTAGCGAGCTTATAGCCCTGTTTGCGGTGCCTGCAGCGCCGTAGTAGCCAAGTGGCCCCTGCACACACACACACACACACACACACAGACGCTGGGACCCATGTTCCCATTTTTATTTATTCAAAGCCAGTGGGAGAAGACAGAAAGGTTATAAAAGAAGCAAATTCTGAAGATTTTAAGATTCCGTATTTGTAAAAATGGGTTCAAGATGGAAACATCACTTCACATCGATGACGATGATGTTCATTTTCAGCGCATAATTTTGTACTGTGAAGAGTGGCAAAAACCTTATGTCGAATACGAAAAAAGTATCGAAGTTCGCCAAGGCTTACAGCAATCATCGGACTATTACAATCATAATCGAAAACAAATTTTCAAACTGAATAGGATAAAATATGTGATGAAAAAATATTTTTAAAATCTCGTAGAAAATTGAATTGTTTTATTAGAATTTCCTAAGATTTTAGAAAATTTAAAAGGCTTCGCAGAGTTAAAAATATTTTAAAGATACCTCAAAGATTTTTTACGATTTAGAAAAAAATCAGAAATATTTCCATGGTTTAATAAGGATTTTAAAAAATTTCACAAAAATTCTAATGATTTTAAAAGATCTAGATGAATTGAAATATTTTAAAGGATTTTATAAGGATTTTAAAAATTTCAAAAATATTTTAAAGATTTTAAAAGATCTAAATGGTTTAAAATATTTCAAAGATTTTTGAAATGCTTCAATAATTTCAAAAGTTTCACAGAGGTTTCAAAGATTTTTTGAATGTTTTAAAGATTTCATAAAGATTTTTCAAGATAAGAATTCATAAGTGTTTCAAAATATTTCAATGAGTTCTTAAGATTTCAAAAGTTTGTATAGTTTTCCAAGATTTCGAAAAGATTTTGTTGTTTATATCCTCAAATATATTTTAAAATCCTTCAAAATGTATGTATAATTTCAAACAAGAATATCGTAATAAAAATGTTTGTGTCTTCATACGCTTCTGAAATCATAATATAAAACCCTTGAAATACTTGAAAACCATCGGAATCGTTTAAAATCTTAGAAATATTTATGAAATCTTCAAAATCTTCAGAATCTACTCCTTTTATAATCTTTCCGTCTTCTCCCGCTGGCTTTGAATAAATAAAAATGTGTAAATGGGTCCCAGCGTGCGTGTGTGTGTGTGTGTGTGTGCAGGGGCCATTTGGCTACTACGGTCCTGCAGGCACCGCAACCAGGGCTATAAGCTCGTTACCCTGGTTGCTGCGGACGCGGCAATCAGCTGGCACCAATCATGTATTAGCTCAACCCATGTAATATCAGATGATTCCGCCTCCGCGTCCAGGATATAAGTCCATGTCTCATAAAAGCTTATTATGAAACATGGCCGTCGTCATCACCGCGGCCAACACCCTCACTATTCCCACCATAGTTAAGATTTTAAAAATGATTTAAAAAGATATTGTGATGAACTTAGTGTTCAGTCTACGATCTTTGCCGTAAAACTGTATAATTTTATAATTGAGATATATTAAAGTGCATGAGGGAAACGGAATCTGTGGAGAAGGTGTAAGGAGCGAAGTAAGAATCAGCACATGTGAATTTTGAGGTTAGGGGTCGAACCAGAAGGACAAGGAGAAAAGGCGTGCAAGGTTTGCGTGAAGACAGCGTCAGCTGTGACAAGACGGTAAATTGACTACAGCGGTGTCTACGGCGGTGGAGGAGAAGAAAAAATGAGAGAGACGTCACAGCGGGCGAGAAGAGTGAGAAAGCGAGATGAGAGATCGAGTTGTTAGAAACGGCCAAATAGCGTGATGATTGGTGACGGTAATAGGAAGAAGAAGATGGAAGTATGGTGGGGAGTGATAAAGGCGGAATGGGAGAAAGAGAGGGAACTAGCAAACCTGGAAAGCACGTGAGAAAGAGAGAAGTTAATGGAGGTGCTGGCGAAGATGCATCTGACCATCCAGGAGCTCAACCTGAAATTCGAAGAGTTGATGGAAAAGTCGAGGTTAGTTGAACCGAGGAAAGAGGGAGAGTAGCCTTCAAAGGGAAGTGAGACAAAAAAGAAAGATGCGAGCTGTCAGACGGAAGAGAATGAGAGCACATGGAAGAATCCTCCAAGGGCTTTGACGAAGGAAGAGTGGGTGGCAGAGAAGGAGGCCATAAAGGAGAAGAGGAGAAACTTGAAGGTCCTGGGGGTCAGAAGAGACGACTATGAGGTGCTGAGTGTAGTGGAGAGCCTAGCGGAACGTAGACAGAGGGTGGCGAAAGTAGAGCAGTCTTGAAATATTGATGGAGGTTTGATGCTCAAGCTGAAATCGATAGAGAGCGAAATGGAGTTGTTGGAGGCAAGGGGTAAGCTTAAGAACTCAGGCTTATGGATTAAGGAGGATTGGACAGAGCGAGAGGAGTTGGTGGAGCATTAGCTCCGAAGAGAGAAGGAAATGTTGGAACAAGCAGGTGTCGAGGTGAGAATCAAGTATATGAAAACAAAGGTAGGGAGACAATCTATAAATGGAACGACAAGGAAGGCAGAATGGAGGTGATTCGGCTGGAGGAGAATGAAGAGGACCACTAGGAAAAGAAGAGATAGAAGCTGAGAGTGGTGAAAATGGTAATGTGAAAAGCAGCGAAAGGTGGTTGGTGTTTTGTGAAAGGGTATGTGTTGATAAGGAATGGTGTGCACTGTGGGTTAGGATGTGATGTGCATCAGAGAATAAGAAGCGGTAAGGAAGGAAAAATTGTATTTTGACAGATTAGAAGAAGGGAGAACTTGTTACTGCTATTTGAGTGAGCTAAAGGGAAGAGAGCGAGGAAAAGGAAAGGAGATTGGAGACAATAAGCTGAGTTTTTGTAACTTATAATTGGACAATCTAAAAGTTCGGGTAAGGGAAGTATAGGGAAAGTTTGTGACTGTATTAAAAAGGAAAGAGGATAAATTAGTTTAGGTGTAGGGCTTTCGTTTCCGCTTAGACTATAGAAGGTGCCGTGAGATTAAATATAAGTAGGTTGAGTTAGTTTTACAAGTTTTGTGACAAGTTTCTTTGTAGTGGCTTTTGAAGACTCTCAAACTCGTTAAAGGGTGAGAGTATAATAAATACTACAACTATTATAAGGCTTTTTGATATTTTATGATTCTCAATTTGTTCAATCACGGGATAAACAATGGAAAAAACTTTATCGTCAATGATGATTCAAAAATTAAGGATTAAACATTCCTGAATAATATTAAACCAATATATTGTATACATTATATTTTAATATAATTACCAAAATATTCCGGCAAAAACGCTAAAATTTACATTAAAAGAAATAATGAAAATGTATTCAAAGTATACTACTTAGAGATTCAGCAAGAACATTTATAACCCAGTGAAAATATCGACACAACGATACAGCGGAGTGTAATGTGAAGAGTGATCGTCCGCTGTATCGTAATGTACAACATTACGATACTCTACGCTGTAGCATAAAAACGCGTTTATGCACCGGAGTCACATAAATTAATAAACAAGAGGTCATCGAAAAATGACCTAAGATGTTTTTCTGAAATTTGCAATGCCCTTTCTCCCATGTAAAATACCGTGAAATTTGCTACGACTTCCTCCTCCGCACATTTTATTAAGATTTTATCCTTTTATGGAACGTACATACGTACAAAAGATAAGCTTTGGTAGTTAAATAATCGTGGAACTTTGAAAAAATCAGCTTGAAAAAGTAAATTTTGTTAATAAAAATAAGCTAAAACGTATGATTTTGTCATTTTTTAGGGCCTAAAATGCTGCAAGGTCCGACAAATTTTATGTGATACAAATTTAAAAGTGTGTAGTCTGAAATCAAAAAGTGTGAAGTCGAAAACTTCCAGTTTACTAACCTAATATTTTAGAAGTATTAAAAATGAACTTTAATGTTTATTCAAACTATTATTCTTTAGTTTATAAATAATAAGAATGACTATTTTTTATCGCAGGCTTCACAGTCTTTCCGCTTTTCCGCAATTGTCTACTTGAATGCGAACTTAATTACTAGAACCCAATAAGAAAATTCAATTATTTTTGGTTGAAAGTTGATTATTTTTAGTTGAAAAGTCTACTATTAAACTTCTTGTTAAGAATTGATATTTTTTTGTTACAAATTTGATTATTTGATTTAAAATTTGGTTATTATGTTGACAATTCAACTGTCTTGGCTAAAAATTAACTTTCAGTGTGGAAATTTCACATTTTTGGGTTAAAATTCAACTGCTTTGTAGAAAAATCGTATTTTGTCTAAAAAATTCAACAATTTAGTTGAAAATTCAACTTTTTTGTCGAAAGTTAGACTACTTTGTAAAAAATTCATTTTTGTTATTTAAGTATTTTGTTGAAAATTCGTTTCTTTTTGGTTAAATTTAACTGTTTTGGATTTAAGATCAAAATAGGTCAAAAAATATACTCTTTGGTTGAAAACTAGTTTCAATTTGGTTAAATTTAACTGTGTTTAATTTAAGATAAAAATAGGTAGAAAAATGGTTGAAATTTAAACCACTTCCTTGAAAAATAATTTTTTTTTTGTTACAGATTTATAACCTATAATATAACGTTGTATAACATGCTTGGACATTCACATTTTTGTTCAGAATTCAACTGTTTTGAGGGAAATTCGTCTTTTTGGCTTAAAAATTCAACCTTTAATTTAACATATAAATAAAAATTAATTTTTTTAATCAAAATTTAATTATTCAATTTATGGATAAAAATTAATTTTTTCATTTTAAAAAACTATTTGGTTAAAAATGTACTCAATTTGTTGAAAAATCGTCTCTTTTGATAAAAAATTAATCCCCTTGTTTCAAAATTTTACTATGAGTTTAACAATTGATATATTTTGTTGAGAATTTGTCTTTTTTTTTTTGATGAAAATTCAACTACTTGGTTGAAAGTTGAACCTATTTGTTAATTCATATGATATGTATGAGTATGAATGTGGGGCTCTCCCGGTTTATATGATCAGTCACGGAAGCATTTTTATAGTACAGTCAAGTGATCTGTTGAGATTAGTACACGGAAAAAAAAATTCATTAAATTGTATAGAACTAGTCCTATAGTAGAGGATACGACGGGTATTTTATAGAGATGCATTCGGGCGAGACGAGACAAGAAAACATCGATTTCGGGTACCATCCCGACTGACGATAGCGAGAAGTTGTCCCGTATCTCGTGATTTTGGTCGAGAATCTCGGAAACCGAGCAAGATTTAACATAGAATCTTTTATAAACGAAATAAAAACGGAATAAAGTTAAATTCTGATCCTTCTAAATCACAGTAATTTATAGTCAGTCAAAAATGACTACAAAGGGATTTTGGCTTGCAAAGGCACTCGTGGTGAGGGGGGCGGGCGTAACTCGCTAGTAGCAGCGGTAGGGGTATATAGTAGGTATATCGATGCGAGTTGAGCTATGTCTTTTCATTACAGTCGGGTTGGCAAATTTTTGCCAAAGATTGAAAGAAAGATAATTAAATTAGTGACAAACAGTTGTGCAAAAGTTTCCCACATTTTAAAACGGTTAAATTTGAGGGCTTTTGGTGTTCCTATTTTGGGAATTGCAGCTAACCAGGCAAAGGCGGAGAAAAACGGATAATCATAAAAATGAAAGTTGCTCTATTCTTCGACTCTTTTCCTGAATTATTAGAAAAATGCGATTTTCTGTATAGTTGGGTTGGGAAATTTTTAGGTTGACGCTTCCGACAAGAGTGAAAAAAAGATCGTAAAATTTATACGAAACAGATGTGCGAAATTTCGTCTTATTCTAGAACGGTTCAGTTTAAGCCCTTTTTCAGGGCTTTCATCGGCCCTGTTTGACGACTTTTAGCTTAACCAGGTAAGCGCATAAGAATGGGTAAACATCGAAACTATTGTTACGGTATTCTTCGACTCTCCGTTTACGATATAATTCCTGTTAAAATTTGAAGTTGAAATTTGAAAAATGTTACTAGTCATGTGCTAGATTCTAGAAAACAAAGTAGTATTTATACTTGATGGTCATGAAATTTGAAATCAGTTAGCGACAGACTTGAATTTTTTCTAAAGGAAGTGTCTCCTTCTCCCGAAATTTGGGATTAGTAGTAAAATATTTTGCATACGCTTGGCTATACTCTGTTCCACGATAGAACGAATTTCTGAAACGACGAAATTTCGTTCTCTGCGCGCAGCTTGTCAAAGAAGGGGAATTGTAGGCGTGAGTATTTGTCTGGAAAGTGCCTCAATATTTATGGCCTATTGTAACTTTCACGTTCGATCCGCTCATCTGGCCCTCAGTGAGGCTACAAAAAATTTAGGAAAACACTTGGGTCAGTCTATTTGAAAACAATTGTGTCCTTTTTTAATAGTGATTGGCTGACGACAAAATGAAAAAAAAAATTGTCGACGCCTTCTTTCATAAAAAGTTGCGCGACCAAATTCGTTTTCTCATAATGACCAGCAATTTTCTAATTATCAAACGTAAATATTTTTTTCCATACTTCCATAAAAACCTTTTAAATTTAAAGGTCAAACCATTGACACCTGTAATTTGGTGATTGCGAATTCTCTTTTGTTGAAGCTCTGTGCCCATTTGAACTATTCAAATCAATTTTGAATATTCGAATCATCGAAGTTATCGAGTAATCGAAATGTTTTTGTTAATAGTTGAAAATCTTGAATTTGACGGATGTTTATAAGATGAATATTATTTATTTGGCGATATCTATTGCTCTTACGAGCTGGATATAATCACAGTACTACGGAAATACAGTGGAAAAACTGCATGGAAGGGAAAACTTGAAATACTCAGCAGAAAATTCGCCAAATTATAACTGTAAAAATGGCCAGAAAACAAACATTCAAGCATGTAGAAAATTTAGAAAAAATGCTAGAGGAGACCCCCATAGAGGTCCTTGAAGATTTACACATCATTTTACTTAGAGTTCCAATCGGAGTAAATTATGTGAAACGGAACATCTGTAAGTTCATAACCTTACAATTTAAAGGACACGAGGGCTATGAAAAACGTGCCAGAACCGTCTAAACGGTGGTAGGCTTCAAGTGAAAACATTGACTTACTGTGTCTGAAAGTCGTTGTGGTAAAATGGCTAAGAACATTGAGAAAAGATTGCTCTGGCAAATTTTTAGAAAGCTAGATCAGTAATGTTCGGGAAACATTAATTAGCAGGGATCCTGAAAAAGTTGTATTTAGTATTTTTTTCACAGAATGTAATGCACTGTTATACACAAATGCCGCAGAACTCTGGGAGAATAGATAGCACGTTCCACAGCCATATACAGAAAATATTTGAAAAAAACACGGTAAAAATGTATGCCAAAAGATTACTACACGCCTTAACAAAACTTAACTGAAATGAAGAAATTTATTTATATTTAATACAGCTCCATACTTTATGATATGAATATTCCGTTTTCTTGAACAGACCAATTAGGTGAAATAACGGTGTCCTTGTATACAATAGACGGAAAATAAATGACTTCTAAAACTTTAGAAACACCGCTCATGCATCTGACCGCTCAATATATAATTTTTTTTATATATGATTTAAGAAACCGCTGTTGTAAACAAAGAGATTTTTTCATTCCATGATGCCTTTACCTCTAAACATTCTTGATAATTGCAACAAACAAATTTGTAAGACAGACTCTTTTCTCTCGTAAAAGATTAACTTTAAGATCACCCCCATTTGAAATGTCGGACAGAGTGCGGATTCCGCTAAATTTATCCAAATTCCGGAATGAATTTGAAATTCTTTGTGTTCACATCGGACATGTTACTCGATTTCTAGCCCCAGAAGTCCAGAATACCTGCGAGAAAAATTAAGCTAATTCGATAAAATTTGTAATTTTTTTAATAAGAATTTAATCAATCGTTTTTAGTTCATACATTTTTAGAAACTGGCAATACCTTCTGGATTCGTAACATTGGGTCCGAACCTGGGCCTTTCAAGATCTAAAGAGTTCTGGACCGGACTCAAACCTTTGAAATTCTTGAGGATCCAGGTCCGGACCCAAGCTGGACCATTTAGATCCCCGGACTCTTCAAAAATCAGGAGTTCCGATCCCCGCATCAAAGCTAAAAATAAAGTTGGCCCTTCCTTCTCATAGAATTACATGCATATTAGGGACCAAGATTTTTTATTTATTCTTTTTCAAAGATTAAGGAATCCTTTGATCTGATCATATAAAATATGTGTTCTAATCTTGGACATAAGTACACTACAGAAAAAATGGTGGTGAAGGGACTTTTTTCTAAGGTTGCCTTAATACCCTATATAACATATATTAAAGCCGTCAAAATCGGTTGAGCAAATTTTTAGAAATTGAAATTTTTTGATTTTTTTAAATGTGTTTGTAACTTTTGTAAGTTTATTTTTCTCAAGTTGGCACTTCAAGTACATAACTCCTACCAAGAAAAACCAACGAATTACATAACTTTTGAGTGAATTCGGAGAAATTTGAGGCAAATTAGAAGAATTCGCCTAAATTCATAAAAATTTTGAACAAATTTTTGAAAAACTCACGTAAATTAATAAAAATTTGATCCAAATGTAAGAAAAACTTTGGGGTAAATTAAAATGATTAGAAAATAATGATTAGAAAAATAATGATTGGAAAATAATGTTGAAACTCCGAATAAGTCCAATAATTTCAATAGGATTGAAGTAAATTTCGAAGAATTGAAGGGAACGTTATCCCTGAACGTGCTGGAAAAGGACTATCTTGCGGAAAATTTCGTTACTCTTGACAGTTCGTAAAAAGTAATCTAGGCATCACTGTGGTTTTCATGATTTATCCTAAAATGTTCGAAGATTGGACGATTAGCACCTACTGGAGCTTCGTTGATTTCCTCTGGGGTCAATGGGGTAATCGTTCCGCTTTCCATGTTAATTTTTGCTCGTGAGATATTTAATGATTATGTTTTTCATGAATTATTGTGGAATGTTTTAGACTATCCGATTCTGCAGTTTCTTCTTTTCATTATTTATGTTTTATTTTTCAATTTATTTTAAATATTGTAAAGTCAAAATAATAATAAATTATCATTATTTTTAAATAACTAAATTAATCAACATTTTTACTGTACACTTACCTCTGATATTTACCTTTCTTTTTATGCTATTTTAGGCTATAATCACAATTTCGGAGATATTAAGAGAAAAGCAAAAAAGTTATTAAATTATAATTTTGTAGAAATTTTCCTTTTTTCTTCACTAAAAAATTTTTTGATTTGAAAATTTATCTGTTTTTTTTTATTCGAAATAATTTTTGTATTGAAATAGCAATTATCACATTTTTCGTTGAGGATTATCCTTTTTTTGAAAATTAACCTTTTTTGCCTGAAAATTAAACTATTGGGTTGAAAATGTTTTTTTTGTTCAAATTTTGATTTGATATATCTGAAATCTTAGAATATATTTCCGAATTTTCTCAAGAATCTCAGAAAACTTATATTTATATTTATTTTTACAATTTTATTGCAAGCGTAAAATAATTTTAATTGGAAATTAATTGTGAATAATTGTAAGATAGATTTAATTTTTAGAATATTTTTTCTTGATTCTACCTTACGGTCAAACATGGTACAAACAGCTGTCGTGAATTTCAAATAAAAACTGTACTCTGTATACATTAATTTTAAAAATGAAAAATATTATTATCTTTTATAAATATTCCTAAATGTTATTTGAATATGGTACACATTGATTTTTATTAAACAGAATCTTGTAAATAGTTGGCCATTTTATAAATTTAACGACATTTTTGTACCATGCTTGACCTTATTTTAGTCTGCTTTATGTTTAGGGCAAAATCAGATCCATAAATTTGACCCTAAGTTTAAGCATGGTACAAAAATTTCGTAAAATTTATCAAATGACCAACTACACATAAGAATTTTTCAAATAAAAATCAATGTGTATCATATTCAAATAACATTTAGGAAAATTTATAAAAAGTATTAATCTTTTTCATTTTTAAAATTAATGTATACAGTGTACCGTTCTCATTAGAAATTTCATGGCAGTTTTTTGTACCATGTTTGACCGTAGGGCAGAATCGAGGAAAAATATTCTAAAAATATGTTTATTAGTTAATAAAATACTACAAAGGATTACCTTTAAAATTGTTTAATCCTTTTAAAATCCTGGGTTATTTCTTTATAAAATAAATTTTAGTTAAATCTATTTCACAATTATTTACAATTAATTTACAATTAAAATTATTTTATACTTCAAGTAAAATTGTAAAAATAAATATAAATATAAGTTTTCTAAAATTCTTGAGAAAATTTCGAAATATTTTCTAAGATTTCAGATATTTCAAATCAAAATCTAAACAACAAAAAAACATTTTCAACCTAATAGTTTAATTTTCAGGCAAAAAAGTTAAATTGTCAACAAAAAGGTTAATTCATAACAAAAAACGCGATAATTGCTATTTAAATAAAAAAAAAATTATTTTAAATTATAAAGCAAATAAATTTTCAAATGAACAAATTTTTTAGTGAAGAAAAAAGAAAAATTTCAACAAAATTATAATTTAAGGCGAACGATATTTTCGTAGATAAAATAAAAATCTGGAATAACTATTTATTTTTTAAGTATTTTGTTTGCTCATTTTAAGGTTATATAAATATAATTTTCACATGATTCTTGAGAAAATTTCAGAACATTTTTCAATATTTCAGATATGTCAAATGAAAATTTCAACAAAAAATATAATTTTCAATTAAACACTAATTAATTATATATAACAAAAAAAAGGGCAAAGGAAAAATCGCACGACTTTCTGTCGACGATATTTCAGGAGCCTTAAATGAGCCTCAAAGTATGCAAGGAAATTGAAAAAAAAATTTTTGGTAAATTTGTTTGAACAATAATTGTTTAAACCATTTTTTTTAAGTTCAAATATCATATTCGGGGAGCCCTAAATGAGCCTTAACGCAGGGTAAGAAAATAAATATGTTGAATTCATTTTTAATATGATTGTTTAAACAAAAATTGTTTAAACATTTTTTTTAAATTTTGATTATTGTATTCCCAGAGCCCTAAATGAGCCCTAAATTATTGTATGAGGAGAATTTTGTGTAAAATAATTTTTAGTACGTTTTGCAGCGATGTTCGACCAGCTTAACGTTAAGCTAGCGCAAACACTTTTTTTTTTTAATAATAGAGCCCTAAATTTGGGAATAGGGGCCTAAATGAGCCCTAAATTATGAAATAGGTTACATCTCTATACCTTAATTGTGTTGTGCCAGCTTAACATACCTCATATCGTTGGCCTTGCTTATCAGTTTGAAGGTCGGCTACACCGTACGTGTCTCCGGGTAACACCGCTGTTACTACTAAGGTCCCCCGAGATTTAGGTTGGAATTTTGTAGATTCCCCGGTTTGTTCTGGGACGTTTCTCATGAATACGATGTCCCCTATTTCGTATTTGACTTTATTTGATCGGTTACGGTCATATCGCTTTTTATATTTTTATATTTTATATTTCGCCTGCTCGCTTCGCCGTGTCGATTAACGAAACCGTATAACAATTCGAAAGGGCTTTTACCCGTGGTCTTATTTTGGGACTCATTAAGGTTACGCTGTAGCTCTTTAAAGTGTTTATACCAGTCGTTTCCCCTCTCAGTTTGTAAGGACGTTTGCATGGCAGGAATTAAAGTTGCGTTAACTCGTTCGACTAAGCCGTTTGCTTGGGGATGACGTGGACCATTAAAAGAGTGTTTAATTCCGTGTTTTGAACAAAATTTGCTAAAATTTTCGGAAGTAAAACTCGTCCCTCGATCCGATATTATTTGCCCAGCGCTCCGAAATCTAAGATTACGTCTTCCATGACTTTGAGAACACTATTTGCTTTAGTATCTCTCACTGCTCTTAACAAAAGAAAGTTCGTCAAGTTATCCGTGATAACGAGTACGTAGCGATTTCTAGACGTAGATGTGACGAAAGGACCTACATGGTCGAAATGTACAACAGCAAATGGACGAGAATTTTGGCCACAGTTCGGTCGCTACCCATATGACCCTGCAAATCCTGATAACGAATTGTCATGCTTTTTCGCATCGCATCAGGCAACACATATAAAAGTTTATCATTAACGCGCTTATACCATATGGCATTTTTACATTCGTAGCTATTTATTTCGCTAATTTCATGATTGTTTCGTTCACTTTTCGGTTTTTCTAAAATTAAACGCTTTCCCTGGAGTCGCTCATCTGCATATTGACCAGCCCTATGCATCGTCCGTGTATTTCGGTTAGTTCACGCAGCTTTCTCGTGTAAGCTGAGTTGTAGGTGGCTCTGGGTGGCATGTAAACATGAATTTGTCAACAAAGACATCGCAGATGTACAGACAAGCTCTGTTTTTACCATTTTTATTCAATTAGAAAGTGTTTTAAAATGTGAAGAAAACGTCAAAATATGGCAGAAAGCAATACGCCGCGACGATATACTTTTTAAATCGGGTCATAAAGGGTGTCAGTTGCATTTTGCTTCGAAAGATATTTGGTTGGAACGAGAAGTAAAAGTGGCTGATAGAAGAATTATGATGTCTTCGGAGTAGTAAGTTTATAGTATTTATTTTTGTTGTTGAAAAAAATGAGTTTACATCGTAAAAATTAATGAAAAAATATTTTCATTGAAACATCCGAATAAATTTTACCTTATATTTTTATGAAAATTATAATCATAATTAACGTTTTAAATTAATTTCAAAAGAAATTAAAACATATTTACATATAATTGTGAGATTGGAATTAAGATACTCATTTCAAAATAGCACACACATTTAACAAAATAATATAGTCGCAACAGACATATGTTAAATATAAATAGACTTTAATTTTACGAATTATAGCCAATACTCAACTACATAACCTTGAAATAAATAATTGATTCATTTTTCTTAATATAGAAACATTATAATTCAATCTGTATGTAATTTAATATTTTAACAACACTAATCAGCTAATAATTAATTAATCAGATTCCAACATAACAAGCAATAAAGAATTATTCCCATTGAAACATTTAAATAATGTTCATTTTATATTTTCCAGAAAATTTGCATTGTTATCACCCTTTTAAATAAATTACATACAAAAATTAAAACTTAATTTTGAAAATTGAATTTAGATAATCATTTCACAACGTTAGACACATTTGAACAATTATGTATTTTCAATAGGGTTATCTCAAATATAAATAAACTTTTATGATACAGATTATATCAAATTTTTAATTATATAACCTTTAACTTAATAATGAATTCATGTTACTTACAAAAAATTGTAGTCTTTATTTAATTTATTACCGCGAAAAGAATTAATCAGCTAATAATTAATAGATCGTTTCACAAAATAAGATGCTTTAAATTATAATTTCCATTAAAACATTTAAATAATATTAACATAATATTAAAAAAATGTTATACTCTAATTTATGAAAATTTGATTTAATACTAACCTTTTATACTAATTCCAGAAAAAATGCAAACATATGTCCATATAATTTTGAAAATTGAATTCATATAATCATTTTACAATATCGGAACCATTTAAATAAATTATATAATTGTAATTGAGGTATTTTAAATAGAGACTAAATAAAAAGCGTTGAGTAAATATCTTCATTAAAGCATTCAAATGATTTTGAACTGATAATTTTCTGAAAATTTGATTTATTAATAACGTTTTGAATTAATTCTAACAAAAATGATAACGGATGTACATGTAATTTAAAAAATAAATAGCAAAAATAAGAAGCATTCAACTATAATTTTTATTAAAATATTAAACTAATTTTTAATTCAATTTTTTTTTTAATTTTGAACTTTCAGTTCCGAAAATTCAATTTATTAATAACTTTTTAAACTAATTCCAGAAAAATTGAGTTGTAATAGAATCAGTTGAATTAATTAATGAGTTCACAACATAAAAATCATTAAACAATTATTTTCATTCAAACACTCAAATAATTGTCACATTACTTCTTTTTTAAATTTTAACTTTCATTTCTAAAAATTTGATTAATTATTAACGTTTTATAATAATTTGTAAAAAAAAATTAAAACACATTTACATATAATTTTGAAAATTTAATTTAGATAATAATCATTTCACAGTATGACAAACATTGACAGAAATGACGTAATTGTAATATAGGTATTTTAAATGTAAATCAACTTCGATCATACAAATTATAGCTAATATTTAATTAGATAACCTCAAAGTAAATAATGCATTGAGAAAGTTAGGCATAATAAACAAGATATCTTTAATAATAACTTACATTGAAAGAAATAGTAAAAATACATAGATACAATGGAGGTTACGAGTTTTCATATGAAGGAAAACTGCGATTGAAGTATGTGGTACGGTGGTTTTAGAAAGAAAATCTGGTGATGCATGGTGGAATGATGAAATTAAGCCAAGCAGAAGGACTGATAATCAATGCTCAGCAAAAGGTCCAGTCTAGCATGGCCAATTTCATTTCCCTAAAATCATGACTACTCACTTCTGTTGCGTGAGGAAAAAAGGCATTTACGACGAAGCGTATGAAGCACGTAGTAAACTTCGCAAAGCAAGCGAGAACTCGATTTTTTCCTACCAACTCTTCTTTTGATATCTCGCGAACTTCCCAGATTTTCCAGTCTGCTGGTAAGTTTTGGGCTGCAAGGGATTTCAGTCTTTCCAAGGGTGAAGTGTGTGCTTCTTTGGCCGCCAGACGCAGGTATAAGTCCCCGAACCTGATGGTAGGATGATCCATCTGTAAATAAACAACGAAATGCGATAGATGCGGGCAAAGCTCTTCAAGGACTGCTGCTTCGTACTAGCTCTAAGACATGTAATTTAATGTCCGAAGACAAATACACAGACATAGCTTGCCCAAGAGCGAACTCTGCTCTACACTCGAATTATATTTGCACAGTTGCATAGGGCAAACCGTCCAGGACAATATTTTAATCTGAAACAAAACAAAAAAATATGAACAGAATGGACTTACCTTGAGTGAAAAAGATAACGGGAACCAGGATAATGAAAACCCTCTGATTCAACACAATTAATAATCACTAGGGTGAAAGAGAGAGAGAGAGAGTAAAACACGAACAAATCGCAAGGGTGGGGGAAGGGTAATCTGAAATTCAGGCCGAAGACACAAACCAGAAATACAGCTATTTGGTTTACAATGAATCCTTTTTAAAATAATTTATTTTTTTTGTTGAAAATTCACATTTTTTGGTTGAAAATTCAACTATTTCGTTGAGAGTGGAATTACTTTGTTGAAAACTTATGTTTTGGGTCGAAAATTCAAATATTTCATTGAAAATTAATGTACCTTGTTCGAAATGAAACAATTTTGAAAAAAGTACTTTTTTGTTCACTATTCTTCATTTTAGTTGATAATTTTTACGTTTGGTATAAAATTTAACTTTTTTGTTTGAAAATCGTTTTTTTTTTCTTGGGTATAACTAATATTTTCAATTCTGATTTAACTGTTTGGTCAAATATTAACACTTTTGTAGAAAATTAATATTTTTTGAAATTAAACATTGATTTTTTAAATAAACATATAACCATTTCATTTTTCGGTCAAAATGAATCATTTCTAGTTTTAAAATTCAACTTTTTGTTCAAAACTATTTTTTTTATGCCAATTAAACATTTTGGTAGAGAATTTGGCTATTTCATAGAAAACTCAACGCTTTTGTAGTTTTCTGTTTGAATTTGAAAATTAATTTTTTATAATGAAAATTCAACTATTTCACTGTTTTCAAAATTATCATTTTTGTTTAAAATTCCCCAATTTAGTTGACAATGCATGCACTTTTTGGAAAATTTATATTTTTTGTTAAACAGTTATTTTTTTGTTAAGAATGCAACTGGTTGGTCAAAAATTCATCTATTTCGTTAAAAATTTATATTTTTTCTTGTAAGTTTGTCTTTTTGGCAGAAATATATTTTCGTACGTTCGTTAAAAATGCAGCTGTGTGGTTGAAAATCAATTTGCTTAAGTTGAAGATTCAAGTATTTTGTGATAATTAAAATTTCTTTAGATAAAATATTTTTTTGAACTGATAATTTAACGAATTATTTGAAAATTAAACTGTTTGCTCGAAAATCCACTTTTTTCCAAATTTATATTTTTGTGTTTAAAATTAAACTGTTTTGTAGAAAATTGAACTATTTGTTCAAAACTCAACGTCTTTGTAGAAAATTGTTTGTTTTTCAATTAAAAATTAATTCTTTGTAATGAAAATTCATTGTCTACGGAAATTCTACAAGAATACTGTTCGCTTCAATATCCTCTGGAAGTCCACCTGCAGCTAATGTTGTAAGAAAAGAAATAGAATTTTATAAAGTTTTTGAAACAATAGTATAACTCAATCCTTAACAAAATGTTCACAATCACTGGTGAACCTGAGTGATGGGTAATTTAGTATTCGAAAGGAACTAATTTATAATCATTTTATATCATTATATCATTTCATCATATCAATTTATATCATTACTGATGCAAAATGTAACTTCATCTTACTTACCTAATTTTCACATAACAGAATATTACTAATATTATTATATGTATATCATTATATACATATCAACCTGATATTATTTATTCATCTTGTATTAGAATAGAAGAGATAGAGAGATAAATAACCAAGATCTAAAATTTTGAGAACGAACATGAGTACTGAATTTTAGAGAACGGTAGCAATGCTTGTGTTTCTTTATGAAATTTTTTTTTAAAGTAAATTTAGAAACATAAACTTGAAAAAGTTCAATTGTGTAAGAAACTTGCACGAATGGTTAAAAAAAATTAGTAACATGTAAATTTTAGCATTGCCTTGAATAGTAGAAGTAAGCGAATGAAAAATTTTAATCTGAATGCTAAAAAAGTTATTTTTATTATATCTATCAAACTAGGCTTTAAGACTTGATGAAGTACAGAGAATTGTTGAAACTCTAATCATAGTTTGTTCAACAATACTCTAAACTAAAAAAAGAAAATTTGTATAATGGAAATAGCTTATCAGAAATACGGAACCCTAGAATTTTTCAGATTTTCTTAATGCTGATAAGCTACTTCGATGTATATAAGATCGACAATAATTTTTATCTGTGAAACAATAATGAAAATGTTCTTATTCTGGGTGAAAGGGAAAAAACGATATATATGTTTATTTGAAGTATCTATAACAACACTGCATTATAGGTATCGACGATATTCTGCAGTTAGTGTGACTAACCAGTCATCTTGATACGTATAAAATGAACAAGAAGCTACTCTGATGGATATTAGAAACTAAAGGATTTTTCTTGGATAAGAAAGTATAAAAGTGGTTTAGATGTTTTTAAAACTTTTCTAGATTAACAAAATAGTACAATATGAAATTATTTGACTTCTTTGTATACCTAAGTTGTGGCTCAAGTGAGCGGCAAATACATCTCATAGTTAAGTCTTAGGAAAAGAATATATTTTTCTGAAAAATGCACTTTTAATGTGAATGTTTTGTTCCAAATCAAGCTAACAAGTTTTTTAAAAAAATTAGTATCTCTTTATATGTTATATAGGAATATAATATTCTTTGATTCAAAAAAATATTGTAATGCGGTTGAAAATTGAAAGATTGGGAATCTTGAATGTTAACGTTCATAAAGTGGAACAATTTGTAATTCATCATCTATAAATGTTTGAGAAAATACCTGATGTTTTCGATAAATAATTCTCACAGTATTATATTTTACTTACATTGGAAACGGATGCAGCCCAAAAATGTCAAAAGGAGAAGTCTTGTAAAAATCTTCATTTTCATCAAACGGCCAAAATTATAAGAGAATCGACTACTAATTTGCTGAGAATATCATTTTAACGTTATCTCGATGAATGTCTGCCACATATACTAACTTTTATAACATCTATCTAAAAACAACGCTTTATTTATCCTCCAAGATAAGTAAAATGATAGATGGAAGATTCTATATGACAGACATCGGAATTTTCCATATTCAGAAGTTTAAAATATGTGTTACAGATTACCTAAGGTGGATGCAGTAAAAAGACAAATTAAAATGTTGCATATTGTATTCTCAATCTTTCCTTCAAACAACATAATTTTTGATACCTCTGTGGCGACACTAACCAGCGCGAGCATAAGGTCACTCATGTATTTTATACGGATGACCTGAAGATCTATACCTCTGGTAAAAGCAAACTTCAAACTGCTTAAAATATCTTCAAGAAATATTGTGAATTTGTAAAATTTTTTAAATTACAATTTCCAGCGGAAAGTAGTAACATAAATCATGTATAAGATTTTCAATATAGAGATTAAAAATAACAATTTGACCGAAGATTTGTCCCCATCGCTATTTCTTCCAAACTCCATATTGAAAATATTATGCATGATTTATGTTACTACTTTCCGCTGGAAATTGTAACTTAAGAAAATTTACAATAAATCATTAGGGTTTGAAGAAGATGCAAAGTTTCTAATAATTTTATTTTTTTTACTGGAAATTAGCACTTCTCAACCAAAATCATGATCAATATTTCCAATTTTCAACAATTTCAGCTTATGTAAGCCTGCAACAGTGAAAATGGGCTTTTTTATAATAAAAAAAATATAAGATTTCAAAAATGACTAATGTTTCAACAATTTTTTTTCTCGATTTTGTTAGCGTTTTTTACCGTACTTTTCAAAATCATTAGATTACACAGGTTAATATTTTCTTAGCCTGTTTAGTTTTTTGAACATAAGATTTTTCCCTTTTACTTATTTTAAATTTATTTTAGTTTTTCCTTAACATCGTTATTTTTCTTCAACTTTCTGGTTTTCAATTATATTCAAAATGTTTTTATCAAATTAATTGTTTATGTATTACTCGTTACAGCAATTCGCAGATTAAAAATCAGGAGATTTTGAGACGTAATAACTATCCATTAATCATTTTTCAAATTGCTTCTTATTTCTTAATAATTTTGTGAAGAAGTTCAATACTTTGCTTGAATTCAAAATTAACGCCGGTCTCTTGAGTGCGTAATCGCGGGCATGAAAAGTGTTTTGGACTCTTAATTGGCCACTTTAGTTCAAAAAAATTTCACCTATTTCAAAAAAATGTTTTTTTTTTTATTTCAATACTGGCGAAAGAATATTCTTTAATTTTAACGATTTGTAATTTAATGTATTGCAAATTTGAAGGTTTAGAATTAAGGGTTCATTAATTTGAAATATTTATAGTTAAAAATGATTAACTTTGATCAATTTTGAAAATCTCGAATTGAATATTAGTTTTTTTACATTTATATCATAAAAGCATGTGACTTTGAATTTCTTTTAATAGTTCAATTTTGCAGAATAAAAATGGAATATTCTTTCATTTGAACAATTCGCAATTTAAAATTTATCAATTTTTAATATTTCTTATTGAAGATTAATAATTTTTGGAATGGTTATGGTTTAAAATTATGTAATTTAACAATTTTTTATGAATAAGTAGTTCAATATTAAAAATTCAGAATGAAAAATTCTTCCATTTTTAAGATTTGAAATTAAAGATTCTTCGATTGGAAAAAGTATACATCAAAATTCTAAAATTTTGATAATTTTAAACATAAAAAATCAGGAGAATTTAATATTCTACGTCTTTCAATTTGAAGAAATTTCAAACGTAAATGATGAAAATTCTTAATTCTTAAAAAGTTAGGATTAAAAATTCGTAAATTTGGAAAACATAAAATGGAAAATTACTGTGTTTTTTGAAATTTATATTTCAAATTTATGTAAGTTTGCCTAATAGTCTTTGAAAGTCGACAGTTATTTGCTGTGCCGCTCGCGATAATCTTGTAGATAACGTCTGATGATAATGTATATCAATTTTGATATAAGTTTTGAAGATGGTTAAAAATACATTGTTTTGCGTGAAACTGGGTAATAAACTGTATGTATATGTATATATATATATCATTCCGATAATGTCAGTCTCTGTTGTACCTCAAAATACACACATATTAATCAAATTCAGCAAAATTAAATTTTTTTTAAAATTATTCCACGACAGAAGAGTTCGCGGACGTCCGTTAGCATGTTCGCTATCATTCCCCAAATTTTTAGGGCAAAATCTTTATTAGTGTAGGAAAAAAGCCGGGGGAACTGCGGGGGAAAGCGTAGGAAACTGATATTCTACTGAGAACATGAACTTAACTTCTCACGCTGTCAGTTCCACATTAGAAAAATAAGAAATTTCCAGAAGAATATGAAAATATTATTGAAGAAAAATGATCGCATAGGATAAAACTAATTAAATACCGACCAACTAAACAATTGAGCAATTCTAGGTCAAATTATCTGAAGAATTTAATCTACTGTTTATAATTTTGATGAAGATTCTAGTATCCGTTCTCTGAGGTGTTTGAAAAAACCATAAAGTAATCGTTTCAAAATTCAAAAAATTATGAAGATACTTAAAATTGAACATTCTGTCCTTCTTCCTTTGAACTTTCATAGTTTTGTAGATTTTTATGATATTAGGATAAACTTTTCTTAAATTATTTAGAATAATACGTAGTTTTGAAAAAATAGAATGATAGAATAGAACCAGCTTGATATAATTTTTTCCAGATTCATATCTGGAGTTGAAGTTGATGCTAAGAAGTCGCAAAACTTCAAATATGTGTCAATGCTTATAAAATTAACCAAAAAATTATTATTTTTCACATTATAAAAGTTTTAGTAAGATTCATAAAAATATTATTTCTTTGCATTTTTTTTAAGCATGTGTCCAGTACGGTAATTACTTGCCATTTTTCTAGTTGTTTGCACCAACCTTGACGCTACGTTAGAATAATGGATACTTACCTTTAAAATAAATCCAAGAATTTTCAAGAATGTTTATTATTTTCAGAGTAAGACCAATTTTTTCAAAATATCGAAATTTTACGTTTTTTTGCAATATTTTTTTATGAAATTTAAATTTTGCATTCAAGTTAGGCTTACCAGACGAGACATTTATTGCCTTTCGAATTATCATGAAGATTGTATAAGCTTGTTTCGAGGTGTAACATAAAGAAGACCACTCCCGTTAAAAACCTAGCCACAAGCCTAAATCTGGGCTTGAATAATCTGCACGGGCTAGACGATAGCCGCTATCTAGAACCTGGGCTTGAATGAAGCTTCTATCTGGACTATAATTTAGCCGATAGTTAGAATAAGGGCTTAAATTAAACTACTATTTAAATGCAAAAGCAATCCCCAAATCTAGACGGAATTTATGCCTAGTTTATGCAGTATGCACTGTACAAATTTCCTTGGAGAATTTTCCCCAAAATTATGCTGATGCTAATTGCCACACATGTTGTGGATTTTTCCCCAAAGCTGAGTAGGGAAAATCCCCGAAAATTTGTAGAAGACTAATAAAAAAGCTAGGGTGAGTTCGATCGAAGCAATGGAAGAGCCTCTCCTGAAGGAACCGCCTTGTTGATCACGGTTGTCTCTGCGGTAGGTAAGTATGCCTTGCTTCGTGTAGACTGGTCTCTTAAACAGACGACGCGTCATTTCTGTTCCGCATTACAGCAACCATTATTTGTTTTGTGGCGTATGCATAAAAACAGAAGACAATCGCATCAATCGTCATTTGTTTGTGTATGGATAAAAACAGAAGGCAATCGCAGCAGTGGTTGATGTAATCGTTTTTGTTTTCCTCCATTACACAGCGTGAAAAAATTGAACGTTATATATCATAAGGTTTAGTTAGCTATAAATAAAATTCAGAATTAATTTAGAAAAGAAATACACGATTCTTTGGATTTTGTAACAAAAAATAAATAAAAATGTAATATTGAATTCAATATGAAACACTTTATGTTCCTGAGACTTCAAGACTAAATATATATCATTTTCAAGAAAATAGTGAAAAAATGTATACCAAAAGAGATGAATTTTCAACCCAAAAGGATGAATTTTCAACAAAATACATGAATTTCTTAACAAATTGCTAAATTTCTAAATTATCAACGATAAATTTTATACCAAAAATGCAATAGTTAAATTTTTAGATAGAAAAATTAATTTTTAAGAACAAAAAGAAACGAATTTTCAGGAAAATGTTACATTAGCAAAAATTATTTTTTAACAAAGTAGTTCAACTTTCAACCAAATTGTTGAATTTTCAACTTTTAAATAAAAGTTGCATTCTCAACGAAACAAACGAATCTAAAAAGAATGAAGTTTTCACAAAGTAAGTACATTAACTTTCAACCAAGTAGTGGAATTTTCAAACCAAAAATATGATTTTTCAACGATAAAGTTAATTTTTTACCAAATAGTTCAACTTTCGTAAAAAAAGTTAAATTTTTAACCAAATAGTTAATTTTTTCAACCTAAAAATATGTATCATCATAAAAAAATTTAATTTTCAATCAAATGATTTAATCTTGTACAAAACTGTTGAATTTTCAAGCCAGAAAGACTAATTTTCTACAAAAATGTTTAATCCTTAACCCGAAATTATGAATATTCAACTAAAATGACGAATTTTTTAACCAAAACCGATTAATTTTCAACTAAACAGTTGCATTTTCAACCAAAAAGGATGAATCTTCATACAAGAAGATTAATTTTCTACTAACAAAGACGAATTTTCGACAAAATAGTTAAATTTTAAACTAAACAACTAAAATTATGATTCTTCACAGAAAAATTAATTTTTGACAAAAGAGTTGAACATTCAGCCCAGAAGTTGATTTTTCAAGCAAGAAGATTAATTTCATAAAAATGGAATAATTAAATTTTCAACCAACGAGATCAATCTTCAACAAAAGAAAAATTAATTTGTGACAAATTAGTTGAACTTTCGACCAAGTAGTTGAATTTTATACCAAAAAATATTATATTTTACAAAAGAGTTACATTTTTAAACAAATAAATAATTTTTCAACCAATTAGTAGAATTTTTAACCAAAGAAGACGAATTCCGAACCAAAAATATAATAGTAGATTCTTCAACCAAAATTAGTGGGATTTTCTTGTTGGGTTCTATTACTTCAGTACGCATTTGGGCAAAAAACTGGAAAAGGGAAGAACTTTCTTGAAAATGAACGTAGTTTTTGACTCGACCTCCCTTCCCTTTGAATTGGAAACGTAGTTTATGGACGGCCCTTAAGCTCAGACGTTTGAAAAAATTATTTTACGCGTTTGCGAGCGCTGGGCGAGTTCTTTGATACGAGAGCAGGACGTTTGGGCGCGACCGTTTGGACCCTGCTGATGTTTAGGCGCGGGATGCCTAGGCGCCAGAAAATTTAGACGCAGGATTTTTAGGCGTGGGATGTTTAGGCGCCAGACCATTTAGAAGCAGGATGTTTAGGCGCCAGAACATTTAGACGCATAATGTTTAGGTGCCAGAACATTTAGACGCAGAATGTTTAGGCACGGGATGTTCAGACGTCAGAACATTTAGAGACAGGATGTTCAGGCGCCAGAGCATTTAGACACGGGATGTTTAGGCGCCAGAACATTTAGACGCAGAATGTTTAGGCGCCAGAACATTTAGACGCAGAATGTTTAGGCACGGGATGTTCAGGCGTCAGAACATTTAGAGACAGGATGTTCAGGCGCCAGAGCATTTAGACACGGGATGTTTAGGCGCCAGAACATTTAGACAGGAAGCACCGGTAACCACGGTGATAGGGGATCGAGCTACTGGTGGTTGTTATTCATTAACCAAAAGTAACCATTCCAGCGTGTCAGAAACCCTGGCAATCCTTTGACGTGGCGACTCAACCCTAGTTGCCATAGAGTCGTTAATGGTGAGTTTATCATAACGTCACGCCACGGTGACATGGCGCTGAAAGATCGATGGGATGATGGTGGCCAGGTACAATGTTAACTAGACAGGGTGTTCAATGCCCGCCATTTTGGATGGAATCGGTTACAATGGAGACGTGGGATGGTTGAACGAAGGTTGGTGACATGTACTTTATACAGGGTACGTTAGCAACTTCTGGTGAACATCTGATGCGACGACCCGCCCCTAGCTTCTGTTATTGTTGTCGTTGATCTCAGATTTGACAGGTGGAGGTTAGGTAACATGAAAACATATATTTCGAGGAATAAATAACCAAAAATATACAATTTATGACGAGCGCTCTCGGCCGATGTGACTTTCACTCTTGATTGCAATGGATTTAGATTTAAAAAGTTTAATATGGGTACCAACTTCAAGTGGCAGGTGAGCTGAATTTTACCCTATCACAAACTTCACGCCTATAATCTGAAAGATAACGACAAGAGGAAATATGTACCAATGTCATACATAGGCAAATTGTGACCTTGAAGCCCTGGCGGACCGGCCGAAGGCAAGCATTACGCTACAGCCTAATGCTAAAGTAATGCTAAAGTAATATGGCATTATAATTATGAAAAGAAGCAAAATAAATATGTGAACTGTTGCAATTATAATAATATTTGAAAATGTACGTTAAATGATAAATGAATTGAAAAAAAATCATCCCAGGCGCCTCACCAAACTTAGAGTAATATTAAGCAACCGCGAAAATTCACCCCTAGCACATTTAACGTAGGGCGAATATTTTTTTAAGGAGAGAGATATGAAATAGAGTCTTGAGAAGGTGTTTTGGGTTGTTATTTTGTATTTAAATTGTTTTGGCTCTTTTAGTTTAAACCGGCTGAGACAGGGTTCGCTAAGTGTATTTAGGGGTTTTTTTGGGGTTGTTGAATACTTCTGTAGAAACCAAGGTTCGGTTATTACTGTGGCAGTAAGGATATGAACTGATCCTGAGAAGGCTTTTGGGGTGGTTATTTTTTATTTTTTCAGCTGGTCTTCTTGGAGGCAGCTAAGGCGAAATTCCTTAAATGTACTGAGGGTTCTTTTCTAGGGTTGTTGAATATTCTGGCTAAATTAGAGACAGTCTGGATGGATTTGTTTAAATGCACCAAGCGTGGTTTTTGTGGGTTTGTTGATTATTTCTGTGTCACTGTTTGTTTTTTGAAGCCCGCAAAAATTAATAACTTTTGATTCACATGTTTTATATCTATATTTTTAATTGAGGGTAGGTGTTAGTGTTATTTGTTGTTTTCGGGCAATTAATGTTCTTATGTTCAGTAAGCTAAATAATAGCCCAGACCTATGATATACGTTTTCTTTTACTGATTTGCTAACTTTATATTTGGGTTGGGTTTCTAATGTTAGGGTTAATTTTGTATAATTCTTTTTGAGTGTTTTCTGACTCAACAAAAGCACAAAATTCTGGCCTGATTGAGCACCTTCACCTAAAATTTGGTTTGTTGAGAAAAACAAAAGAGCCCGAGTATCGGCATCGGTGAGCCTAAATACCCGAAAATAGCCCGAAATTATAGCACAAATATAATTTTTAATTTAATTGTGAAACTGCGATCGAAATGGAACCATTTTAACGCTGGCAAGATTACTGTAAGGATCCTGTGAGAATTCTCTTGTCAAGCGATTTCGTTGTAAATCGCAATGTTATTTTAAAAGAGATTTTGAAGGTGCACAAGTTTTGAAAAGACTTCGAAATAATATTAAATTTGAAAAGATATATTTGAAAAATTGGTTTTTCAAGAAAGTGTCAACAGATTTCAGAAGGTTTCTAAAAATGTGGAAAAAATCTGTGAGATTTCAAAGCAATTTTTTCAATTCTGAAAGATTTTTTTAAGTTCTGAGACATCCTGATATCGTAAATATCTTATAAGCGAACTAGAGCTTTTCCTAATATGTTGTAAAATCCTGTAATTGAGAACATAAATTTCTTTCAAATTTTCTAGATTTTTTTCAGTAAATCTGAAATCTTCATAAATGTTGTTGTACTTTCTCAAGAATCTTGGGAAATTTTCATATATTTGACTTGAAGAACAAACTGATAATACTTAATTCCTCGGTATCTTTTGCACGGTCAATAAAATTTAAAACTCTGTAACTATAAACTTTTCAAATGGAAAATTTTTTTAAAATTGAAAGCTCCATAATTTAAACGTCATGAAACATGAAAGGTATAACACGCTTTAATTAAAAAAAATATAATTAAATTCATTTATACTGCAAAATAACTTTTTTCAGCTTTTATAAATTATACAGTTCGAAGATTCAGATTCAGTTAAAAAATATGAATGCATATTATCATTTTTAATGCTCTCAATGAAAGAATCAATCAATACATTTGAGAATTTTATTTTTAAACTAAACACTTTTTAAGTTCGAGTTTAAATTAGGCTTGATGGTATAATAATAATAATAAAATATTTATACTAAATTTGGACCTTTTATTATAAGAGAGGTTTAAAGTTATGTCTAGCTTGATTGTTCTTCACACTCTCTTTAAGTACTTATACTTTTTTGATACATCAACAGTGATTACTTTTTAATACAACAATGGTTTCAATGAAAATCTTTTTCCACATTGTTTAAAAAAAATAATATATACAGTAATATGATTTAGCAACAAACTTCATATAACCTTCAGCGGTTTTCCTTTTCTATATTAATTTATAATGTCATGATAAGGTCTCGATATCTAGTCGCAACATTTTGGCCATTCAAAAAAAAATAATATCCAAAACCGGTATAGGCCTGAAAAAATGTATTAAATTATTTACCGAAAGAAATATATTTATTATGCATATCAGTTTGTTATAAAAAAATTATTTTGTTCAAAAAAAGTTGTGATTTTTAATTTGAATGGTATCAGTAACGGAAAAGTGTTGTGGTCCAAATACTTATAAACAACGTGTGAAGTTATAAACAATTTTGTTAACTTATTAGGTTTCATGGGCAGATCAATTGACATAGAAGAAAAATTTGATTTGAGATGTGAATATTTCATTAAAAGATTATTCTTCATACAAAAGTAATTAAATTTCTAAATGTTGAAATAATTTTACTATTATGAACATACACTACCGACGGATAGTATCAGAGCACTAATCGGGTGGCCTATTGTAAATTATCCTCAATTTTGATAGGTGATAGCGCCATCCAGGATATACCTACATACAAATATTTATTTCTAACTGTTGGAAAGATGATTGAATTATGCGTTAAATCAGCTCTCGTTCAAGTAGTTTGACATTGTTGCTATTGAATTAAGACGTAAGCAAGCCATAAATAAAATATCGATTTTAAAGGACTTGCGTACTTCAACTCTAATATATCAACTTTATATACCGAACCTGATATTTTTTGTAGAGTAAAAACTATTATTTAATAAAATATGTATAATTGATACAATACTAGTTTCCAGCTTCTACTTTCTTTTTTCAGAATTAGTTAGTCCTAGAGGATCATTGACTAGAGCCCCGGAGCCACGGATAATTTAAAAATTAAATTTCTGACCCACTAGTTGAATTTTCAACCCAAGAGATGAATTTTCTACCAAAAAAAGACAAATTTTCAAGAAAATAGATGAATTTTCCACAAAAAGACACATTTTTAACCAAATAGATGAATTTTCAAAAAATTAATAAATTTTTAACCAAATAAATTAATTTTTATGTAAAATAATGAATCTTCAACCAAAAAAATTAAATTTCTGACCCACTAGTTGAATTTTCAACCCAAGAGATGAATTTTCTACCAAAAAAAGACAAATTTTCTACCAAAAAAAGACAAATTTTCAAGAAAATAAATGAATTTTCCACAAAAAGACACATTTTTAACAAAATAGATGAATTTTCAAAAAATGAATAAATTTTTAAGCAAATTATCAATTTTTTAACTAAAATAATGAATCTTCAAGCAAAAAAAAAATGAATTTTTAACCCAATAATTGAATTTTCTACTAAAAAAAGACAACTTTTCAACAAAATAGATGACTTGTCAACAAAATAGTTGAATTTTTAAGCAAAGAAATCAAATTTTAACTCAAATAATGAATCTTCAAAAAAAAAAAGAATTCTTAATGCAGTAGTGGCATTTTTTACAAAATAAAAAGATAAATTTTCAACAAAAAAGATGAATTTTATACGAAAAAAAGATAAATTTTCAACAAATAGATGAATTTTCAACAAAATAATTACGTTTTCAGCAAAACAGTTCAATTTTTAAGCAAAGAATTTTGTTTAAAACTGAAATAATGAATCTTCAACCAAAAAAATGAAGTTTCAATCCAATAGTTGAATTTTCCACAAAAAAAGACACATTTTTAACAAAATAGATGAATTTTCAACAAAATAAATACATTTTTAAGCAAATCTATTAATTTTGTAAACTAAAATAATGAATCTTCAACCAACAAAATTAAATTTCTGACCCAATAGTTGAATTTTTAACCCAAAAGATGAATTTTCCACAAGAAATAAAGTCAAATTTTCAATAAAATAGATGAATTTTCAAGAAAATAAATAAATTTTTAACCAAATAAATTAATTTTTATGTAAAAAAATGAATCTTCAAACAAAAAAATTAAATTTCTGACCCAATAGTTGAATTTTCAACCGAAAAGATGAATTTTCAACCAAAAAAGGCAAAATTTCAACAAAATAGAGTAATTTTCAACAAAATAGTTAAAATTTGAACAAAATCGAGGTTTTCAACTAAAATGATGATTCATAAATAAAAAAAATTAATTTTTAACATAGTAGTTTCACTTTCATCCAAGTAGTTGAATTTTGAACAAAAAAGTATTTCAAAAAAGGTTTTTCAGTCGCTATTCACAATTAGCGAAAATCTTGAAAATTTAATCAAATAGTTATATTAGAAGAAAAATCCTGGGACCAAAGTGAAATCGACAGGGTGATTCGAGCAAAACTTGATTTAAATAGCCTGTGAATTCCAGATTTTTCTGTTTTTCTTTCTATGAGGTATTGAGAAATCTTGAAAAATATGGGAAACCTCTAAAGTGTCAATTTTTTAAGTGAACTTTGTCATATTACAGGATCAAGGTATAAAGAGAAGCTCAAATTTTTAATAGAACCAGCAGAAAATTAAACTTTTTGGTTGAAATTTCATTTCTTTGGTTGAAAATTCGTTTTTCAAATTAAAAATTAATTTTTTGAACTAAAAATGTAAGTATTCCATTTCTGTCGATTTTTTTTTGATAGACATTTAATTTTTTTGGTTGAAAATTTCACTATTTTGTTGAAAAATTATTTTATTTGGATAAAAACTTATTTCTGTGACTTAAAGTTAATCTATTCTATTTTTGGTTGAAAATTGTATCATAAGATTTTACAGAAATTTGAAGGTTTTAAGTACTTCAAAATATTTTTACAAATTTACAATGATTTCACAAAGATTTCATAAATATTTCAACATAGTTCAAAAAATTTCGCAATGATTTCCAAGAATTTCAGGATTTCAATGATTTTACACAAATTTAAAAAAAAATACAAAGATTTCAAATATTTCATAAAGATTTCAAAGAATTTCACATAGATTTCGAAGAATTCAAGGACTTTTGAGATTTTACGAAAATAAAAAAAAATTCAATAGATTTCACGAGGATTTCACAGAAATTTCAAGATTTTAAATACTACAAAATACTTTAACAAATTTAAAAAGATTTCAAATATTTCATAAAGATTCCAAAATATTTTTAAAAATTTCACACAGATTTCAAATAATTCAAGAATTTCAAAGATTTTACAAATATTTTAAAAAAATTTAAAAGGATTTCACAGAAATTTCAAGATTTTAAATATTTTAACAGATTTACAAATATTTTAACAAATTTACAAATATTTCATAAAAATTTCAACATATTTCAAAAAATTTCAAAAAGATTTACAAAGATTTCAAAAGGATTTCACAGAAATTTCAAGATTTTAATTACATTAAAATATTTTATCAAATACAAAGATTTCACAAATATTCCAAATATTTCATAAAGATTTCAAAAAATTTCATAAAAGTTTTCAAAGATTGTAAGGATTTCAAAGATTTTACCGAAATTCATAAAGATTTCACAGAAATTTCAAGATTTTAAATACTTCAAAATATTTTAACAAATTAAAAAATATTTCAAATATTTCATAAAGATTTTAAAATATTTAAAAAAATTTCACATAAATTTCAAAGAATTCAAAGATTTTACAAAAATTGTAAAAGATTTCACAAGGATTTCAAAGAAATTTCAAGATTTTAAATACATCCAAATATTTCATCAAATACAAAGATTTCGCAAATATTTCATAAAGATTTCAACAAATTTCACAGAGATTTCAAAGAATGTAAGGATTTCACAGAAATTTCAAGAATTTAAATATTTCAAAATATTTCAACAAATTTAAAAAGATTTCAAATATTTCATAAAGATTTTAAAATATTAAAAAAAATTTCACAATCATTTTACAGAAATTTCAAGATTTTAAATACATCAAACTATTTTATCAAATACAAAGATTTCACAAATATTTCAAATATTTCATAAGGATTTCAAAGAAATTTCAAGATTTTAAATACTTCAAAATATTTTAACAGATTTACAAAGATTTCAAATATCTCATAAAGATTTTAAAAGGTTTCACATAGATTTCAAAGAATTCAAGGATTTCAAAAATTTTACAAAAATTCTAAAAGATTTCACAAGGATTTCACAGAAATTTCAAGATTTTAAATACTTCAAAATATTTATAAAATTTTACAATGATTTCATAAAGATTTCAACATAATTCAAAAAATGTCACAAAGATTTCTAGGAATTCCAGGATTTCAAAGATTTTAATACTTTAAAATATTTTAATACTTTAAAATATTTTAACAAATTTACAAAAATTTCACAAATATTTCGAATATTTCATAAAGATTTCAAAAAATTTCACAAAGATTTCAAAGAATTTCAGGATTTTAAAGGTTTTACACAAATTTTAAAATATTAAAAAAAGATTTCACAGAAATTTCAAGATTTTAAATACTTTAAAAATATTTTAACAAATTTAAAAAGATTTCAAATATTTCGAATATTTTCTAAAAATTTTACATAGATTTCAAAGAATTCAAGGATTTCAAAAATTTAAAAGATTTCACAAGGATTTCACAGAAATTTCAAGGTTTTAAATACTTAAAAATTCATAAATCTTTCCGAAAGATTTGGAATCCTTAGAAATCATTTAAATCATTATTAAATCCTTTTTATTAAATATCCAAAATCTATGCAAAATATTTGAGAAATTTTTGAAATCTTTGCGAAATCATTGAAGTCGTTGTGAAATCTTGTAAATCTATCTGAAATCTTTGCGATATATTTGAAATCCTTAGAAATCATTGAAATCTTTGTAAAATTTTTTTAATCTATCCGAAATCTTTGCGGAATATTTGAAATCCTTAGAAATCATTGAAATTGCTGTGAAATATTTTAAATTATATATACAAAATCTTTGGAAAATATTTATGGTTTTTTTTCTAATCTTTGGGAAATCATTGAAATCGTTGTGTATTATTTTAAATTTATCGGAAATCTTTGAGAAATATTTGAAATCTTTGAAATCCTTAGAAATCATTGAAATCTTTGTGACATATTTTTAATCTATCCGAAACCTTCGCAAAATATTTTAAATCTTTGAAATCCTCAGAAATCATTGAAATCTTTGTGAAATCTTTCAAATCATTGAAATCTTTGTGCAATATTTTTAGTCTATCCGAAATCTTTGCGAAATCTTTGAAATCCGTAGTAATCATTGAAATCGTCGTGAAATCTTTTAAATAATATATCTAAAATCTTTGCAAAATATTTATGATTTTTTTCTAATCTTTGGGAAATCTTTGAGAAATATTTGAAATCTTTGGAATCTTCAGAAATCATTGAAATCTTTGTGATTTTTTTTACTTCATCCGAAATCTTTGCGAAATATCTGAAATCTTTGAAATCTTCAGAAATCATTGAAATCTTTGTGAAATCATTTGAATCATTGAAAATTTGTGACATATTTTTAATCTATCCGAAATCTTCCCAAAATATTTGAAATCTTTGCAATCCTCAGAAATAATTGAAATCTCTTTGAGATCTCTGTGATATCTTTAGAAATCTTTTCTGAATATTTCAAATTTTTTTGAAATATTTTGTAATATTTGTGAAATTATTGAAATCATTGAAGTCATTGTGAAATCTGTTGAATCTATCCGAAATCTTTGCGAAATATTGGAAATCTTTGTGAAATATTCAGGAAATCATTTAAATGTTTTTGAAGTCTTTTAAATATAGCCGAAATCTTTGGGAAATTATTAAAATCTTTTAGCAATTTTTGAAATCCACCAGAAATCTCTACGACATTTTTGAAATCTTTGTGAAATCGTTGAAATCATTGTGAAATCTTTCTGAAATCTTTGGAAACCTTTGAAAAATATTTGTGGCATATTTGGTAATGATTGTGAAATTTGTGAAATCTTTAGAAACCATTGAAATCTTTGTGAAATCTCTCAAATATATGCAAAATTTTTGCAAAATATTTGAGAAATTTTTTTAATCTTCGGGAAATCATTGAAACCGTTGTAAAATCATTTGAATTGATCCGAAATTCTTGCGAAATATTTAAAATCTTTAAAATCCTTAGAAATCTTTGAAATCGTTGTGAAATCTTTAGAATCTATCCGAAATCTTTGTGAAATATTTAAAATCTTTGGAATCCTTCAAAATCCTTAGAAATCATTGAAATCTTTGTGAAATCTTGCAAATATATCCAAAATATTTTTAAAATTTTTTATATCTTCGGGAAATCATTGAAATCGTTGTGAAATTTTTCAAAGCTACCCGAAATCTTTGCAAGATATTTGTGAAATCATTGAAAGCTTTTTGCATTTTTTTTACTCCATCCGAAATCTTTGCGAAATATTTTAAATCTTGGAAATCCTCAGAAGTCATTGAAATTTTTGTGAAATCTTTTAAGTCATTGAAATCTTTGTGAAATATTTTTAGTCCTAATTTTCACTAAAAAAGATTAATTTTGAATCCTGAAGATAATTTTATTCCAAAAAAGACAAATTTTCAACAAAATAAATGAATTTTCAACTAGAAAAAAATAATTTACAATAAAAAATGCAATAGATAAAATTTTCAGTTAAAAAATATTTTTTCCAAACAAAAACAAAACGAATTTCCAAGTAATATTTGTTATTTAAAGCGAAAAAACGAGTTTACTTTTTAATAAAAAACAGTTGAATATAACAAAAAACGATTTTTCAACAAAATACTTGAATCCTAAAATAAAATAGATTAATTTTCCACCAGAATTGCATTTTTAACCAAAAAGGATGAAGTTTCTACCCATCAGTTAAATTTTAAACAAAGAGGATTAATTTTATTTAAAAAAAATATAATTTTTTTCAAGAAAATACACGTATTTTTAAGTAAATAGTTGAGTTTTCTACATTCAAAGACTCAATGTTTAACCAAAATGCATTAATTTTCAACTAAAAAATAATAATTTACAGCTAAAAATGGACAAGATAAAATTTTCAGTTAAAAAATGTTTTGTTTTTTTACCTGAAAGATTAACCTACTCGATTTTGTATTGTAAATTATTATTTTTTAGTTGAAAATTCGAATATGTGGCTGAAAATCAATGTATTTTGTTAAATACTTTTCTTTTTTTGGTAGAAAATAATTCTGCATGTTTGAAAATTCATCCTTTTTTAAAAATTCGTTTTGTTTTTCGTTGAAAAAATTAATTTTCTACCAAAAAAGACAAATTTTTAACACAAGAAATGAATTGATAAATGAATTTTCAACTAGAAAAAAATAATTTACGAACAAAAATGGAATTTATAATATTTTCAGTTAAAAAAAATATATATTCCAACCGAAAACATAACGAATTTTAAACCAAAAAAAAAATGAATTTTCAAACACAAATTTTTAATTTTTAACAAAATAAATAATTAATGAATTTTCAAGTAAAAAAGAATAATTTACAATCAAAAATGGAATTGATAATATTTTCAGTTAAAAAAAAATTATACCAACCAAAAACGTAACGAATTTTCAACAAGAAAGATACATTTTCAAACACGAAAAATTATTTTCTACCAAAAAAGACAAATATTTAACAAAATACATTAATTTACAACCACATAGTTGAATTTTAAACTAAAAAAGAATAATTTACAATGCAAAATGGAATAGTAAAAAATTTTCAGTTAAAAAAAATTAATTTTCTACTAAAAAACGATTTTTCACTAAAAAATATGAATTTTGAAGCAAGAAAGTAATTTTATACCAAAAAAGACAAATTTTTGTCAAAATAAATTAATAAATGAATTTTCAACTAAGAATAATTTCAAGCACGCATATAATTTTCCACAAAAAAAACTAATTTTTAACAAAATGTAATAATTTTCAACAACAAACAATTAATATATAATCAATAATAGAATTCAGTTAAAAAAAAATTTTTAACCAGAAACATAACGAATTTTCTACAAAAAAAAAATGAATTTACAAACACGAAGATTCTTTTTAACCTCATAGTTGAATTTTCAACTAAAAAATAATACTTTATAGTCAAAAATAGAAAAGATAAAATTTTCAGTAAAAAACTGTTTTTTTTTTTACCAAAAAAAGACAAATTTTCAACGCAATAAATTAATAAATTAATTTTCAACTGGAAAAGAATAATTTACAATACGGAATGGAATAGTTGAAATTTTCAGTTTAAAAACAATTATTTCAACCAAAAGCATAACGATTTTTCAACAAAAAAGATAAATTTTCAAACACAAAGAATTATTTTCTACTAAAAAAAAAAAACAAGAATTTAAAAAGATTCATTTCATGTTCCATGTCACTATTTCATGTCATGTGTCATTTCGTGTGTTATGTCATGTTCCATGTCATGTGTCATGTCTTGTGTCATGTCATGTGTCATTTCATGTTTCATGTCGTGTGTCATGTCATTTGTCATTTCGTGTGCCATGACATGTATAACCTCATGTGTCTTGTCATGTGCCATGTCATGTGTCATGTCTTGTACCATTTCATGTGTCATGAGATGTGTCATGTCATGTACCATGTCATGCGCCATGTCATGTATCATATCATGTGGCATGACATGTGTCATGTCATGTGTCATGTCATGTGTCATGTCATGTGTCATATCATGTGTCATGTCATGCGTCATGTCATGTCTCTTGTCATGTGCCATGTCATGTGTCATGTCGTGTGTCGTGTCATGTGTCATGTCATGCCTCATGTCATGTCTCTTGTCATGTTCCATGTTATGTGTCATGTGGTGTGTCGTTTCATGTGTCATTGTATGTGTCATGTCGTCTGTCAAATCATGTGCAATGTCATGTGTTTTGTCATATTTAATCTCACGTGTCATGTCATGTGTCATGTGATGTGTCATGTCTGTTATTACGCCATGTGTCACGACATGTGTCATGTCATGTTTCATCTCACGTGTCATGTTATGGGCCCTGTCATGTGTCATGTCATGTGTCATGCCATGTGTCTTGTCATGTGTCATGTCATGTGTCTTGTCACGTGACATCTCATGTGTCTTGCATTTGTCATGTCTTGTGTCATGTGATGTGTCATGTAATGTGTCATGCCATGTGTCATGTCATGTGTCTTGTCATGTGCCATGGCATGCATCATTTAATGATTCATCTCATGTGTCATGTAATCTTTCATGTCATGTTTCATTTCATGAGTCATGTCACGTATCATGTCATGTGCCATGTCATGTTTCATCTCATGCGTCATGTCATGTGTCATGTCATGTGACGTGTCATGTTATGTGACATGTCATGTTTTCTCTCATGATTCATGTCATGGGTCGTGCCATGTTATGTGTCATGTCGTGTGTCATTTCATGTGTCATGTCATTTATCATGTCATGTGTCATGCCATGTCATGTATCATGTCATGAGCAATGCCATGTGTCATGTCATGTATCATGCCATGTGTCATGTCATGTGTCATGTCATGTACCATGTCGTGTGTCATGTCATGTTTCATATCATGTGCCATGTAATGTGTCATGTAATGTGTCATGTCATGTGTCATGTCATGTGTCTTGTCACGTGACATCTCATGTGTCTTGCCATGTATCATGTCTTGTGACATGTGATGCATCATGTCTTGTGTCATGTGATGTGTCATGTAATGTGTCATGTCATGTGTCGCGTCATGTTATGTGACATGTCATGTTTTCTCTCATGATTCATGTCATGGGTCGTGCCATGTGTCATGTTATGTGACATGTCTCGTGTCATTTCATGTGTCATGTCATTTATCATGTCATGTGTAATGCCATGTTCCAGGTCATGTGTAATGTCACGTTTAATGCCATTTCTTATGTCACGTGTCATGTCATGTGTCATGTCATATGTCATTTCACGTGTCATGTCATGTTTCATTTTATGTTCCATGTCACTATTTCATGTGATGTGTCATTTCGTGTGTTATGTCATGTTCCATGTCAGGTGTCATGTCTTGTGTCATATCATGTGACACGTCATGTGTCATGTCATGTGCCATGTAATGTGTCATGTCATGTGTCATGTCATGTTTCATGTCATGTGTCTTGTCACGTGACATCTCATGTGTCTTGTCATGTGTCATGTCTTGTGTCATGTGATGCATCATGTCTTGTGTCATGTGATGTAAATTGGCGCTCCTATTTGAAATTACAAATTTACCCCCCCCCCTGCATCCGGGGGAGGTAGGGTGAGGTACATTTGTTCAAAGTCGCTTTTCTCCCTCGAAAATAAAAAAATTTTATAACGGATATTTTTTTCATAGGATGCGTATCTTTTGAAATATTTCGATCTCTCAAGTTAAAAAAAACACCCTGTATATATTTTCCTGCGATGCTTTTTCGTAAGAGTATAGTTGAATTTTCTACCTACAAAGGTGAATTTTCAAGCAAATACTGTAATTGTAAGTTACAAAAATTTGTTTAAAAAATATATTTTCATCAAAGGATACAAATGTATCTCCAACCAAAAGAAGTTAATCTTTAACAGTGTAGTCAAATTTTCATGAAAATAGTTCAATTTTTAACAAACACATATGAATTCTCAGGGAGAAATATAATACTGGAAATATTTAAACCAAAAATGTTTTAATTGTAAATCAAAAAGCAGTAAAATTTCATCTAAGAACGACCAATTATTAACAAAATAGTTAAATCTTCAACAGAAACAGATTAATGTTTAGTCAAACAGTTCAAGTTTAAATTAAAAAGATGAAATTTCTACCAAAGAAGATACATTCCAAAAAACAAATTTTTAACAAAATAAATTACATGTAAACCATACAGATGAATTTTTAAGATAGTAGTTAACATTTTAACCAAGTGGTTGAAGTTTAAGCCATAAAATATGAATTCTCCACGAAAAGATATTTAAACTGATGAAGATTTAATATTACATCAAACCCACTTCAATTAAACCAAGAAAGACAAATTTTCAACAATATACATGAATTTTATATTCCCAAAATCTATGCCCATTTTTTCGGTGAGGAGCTGGTGAGGAGCTAAAAAAGCAGTTCATTCACGGCGGAGATTCGAATAGCGTCCAGTTTTGCTGGAGTTTTCACGTCATCCAGTGAGAACGCCTTTCCTTTAATACCAGAGATCGTTCATTGCGGCGTTTAGACTTGAGAGTGAGAGTGAACTGGGACCCCGGAATAATATGTCTCTAGTCCCCTGAACGAAATTTATGGCATCACATACACTCATTCAACTCTTAGGCTGCGGAGAGAACATACTGACCTGCTGTATTCTCTCCTTTGCCTAGAGAAGAGCAAAGTAGGGAGCGCCATTTTGCGCCCAATCCTGTTTTTATGTAATTTACTATTTTTTTCTGTCGGAAATGGTACAAGATATCATAAATGAGTAAAGGAACTTTTTGTAGAACTTTTTTATTGGTGCAAACTATTTTGTTATCATTTTTTCGTATCTATTGTTGTTTGCAACAAAAATGCGAAAATTCGATTTTATGAAAAAAAAATCTCCTGGCCACAAAAGTTATTTACCCCGCATAAAACGAACAAGGCATTTTCGTCAGGATGGTACAAATTCAACAAAAAATTGGCAAAAAATGTAAGTGTGGGTTTTTTGTTGTTGAGAAAATCGACTTTTAATATTTTTGTAAGGCCGATTGCAAAAGAAAGCGATAAACTCTACGAAAATCTGGAAAGAAATCTTAAATACCTCAATTAGGTCAAAAGTATTTAACCCTTTCAGGGGCAGTGGGACGCATACGTCCCACTTGTTTTTTCGCACTTTTTCAAGCATTTCTGATACATTTCAACTTGTTTAGTGCACAAGTACTTGATTTTAGACTCTTAAGGGTTCATGTGAAGTAATTATCATGCAAAACTGTGCAAAATCGTTAACTAACAATTTGTTATAAATAATTGAAATCGAAAAAAATCACTTTTTTCGAATAAAATCGGCTGTTTATAAAGTACTAGTCCTATAGCTGTGACAAATTTTTTCCAGGGAACGCCAACAATCTTTCCTTTCTTCAGATGAATTTTGGCACATTTATCCAATCCAAAGTCCATCCCAATCTCTCTTGTGTACATTATGCTCGCGCTGGTTAGTGTGGCCACAGAGATATCCAGAAGAATTTCGTATTGCGAGAGATAGAGGCAGAAGTGTGCTGAAAAAAAGCAAAGGGCTCACGTCATAGCCCTGAAAGACGACTCTCTGGAAGGTGACGTTGTTCGTTGTGACACGATAATTTCCAGTTGAGGTAGCAAATCTAGATTGCCAAAGAGGCATCAATCTTCCTATGCATCTCACTATGTGTGGATGTACCTTCAAGCTTTCCAAAACAAAGATGATAAGTCTATCAGAGGTTGAATCGAAAGCTTTGCGGAAGTCAATCCAGACAGGGCGCGTTGGTGGGCTGCAGCGTCTCTACAGGCACACCTTTTATATGGCAGGTTCTCTCGACAGCCTGCTCCATCTTTTCTCGAGCCACGTTATTCGTACATCTCACGCTACTCAGGCTAAATTAGCCGAACAATCCTGTTGTTTAGGACAGCTGTAAAGATCTTATACAGTGTGCTCAAACAAGTTATTGGCCTGTTATTCGCTGGATTGGACGAATTGCCTTATTTAGGTAGGACTATAGTGCGTCCTAACACCAGCTACTGCGGCATGGGTGTCTCCGACTTTAAGTATGAGGTGAAGATGCGGGCCAAATGTTGGTGTGTAGAAATAAACTTCTTCCACCAGAAGTTCCTGATACCATCTGATCCAGCAAGAGAGAAGTTCTTCGTGCCTCTATGTGCTTTCTTCACCTCTTCGGCAGTGATTTATGAACATTCCTCCTCAGATTATATGAGGTTTTCGCAAAATTCCCTGATGCGGATGATATTGCCAGTATCTTCTTCCAACTTTAGTGTTTTCGGGATCTTGTATACCTCTCTCCAAAAAGTCTCTACCTCATTGGGTTTGGGTGGATTTTCGACAGGAACAGTGTGTTCACTGAAGAGGCGAGATGGTTCAGCGAGAAACTTTTGATTCTCCCTGATCCATTTCTCCCTCTTTTGTATTCTCCTCCTAACGCCAGATAACAGCCGTATTTTGTCAACAATATGCTGCCTGATTGTCAGCAGCTTTGACTTGTTCAGTCTGTGATTCAAGATCCACAGATCTTAGGCGAACTTTTGAATCCTTTCCGTGAATGGTCTACCGGATGTTATGTAGTCAATCACACATTGAACACGGGACGCATTCTCTCTTGCCCATCCAATCTTCTCGTTCAGTTGATGCAAGCATCTATTGGTCTTTTGATCCATCGTCGGTTTGAGCCTTCGATTTGAATCAGCCAGAGCTCTGGCAGCACCATAAACTGAGCAATTGATGTTCCATATGTCGCACTCTTGCGCGATTTCTCCACGAAGGGAGGCATCCATTTCAGCCAGATCTTGGGGCTTGGGAGAAACTTGCATGTTAATGTTCCTTCTTGTCCTAACATCGTAATCTTCTCTCAAAAGGTGCCTGCTTTCCGCGGTTGGTATTTTTGTCGCTTCCTCATCTTCGGCTGCAGCTTGATGAAGCATCGGTTGGGTAAGAGCCCCGCGTATATATCCATTCTTCGAGAGGTATGCACGTTGATTTCGCGAGGATTAAATCGAAACGTGCTGAAGCTCCGGGTGTTTTTGGCACCACAGAGTATGTACACGCGCCATAAATCTCGATGAACAGGGATAATGCTAGCAGCGTAGCAGTCTAGCAAGTCATCCTTGAGTTGTTTCGTCCACTCAATGTGGGCGTTTCGCCGGTTCGTCGTCGTGTTTCCATCTAAATTATTTTCAGCACCCCGAACTCTATATATATGTATATATACATATATATATATATTATTAGAAATATTTTGTAATAATTATTTCGCAATAGAAGCATACATTAATTGTTAAATTGCGCAAGGAAAAGGCATACTTTTTCGATCGCAGTTTGGGATATTATAATTCATATTCCAGTACAAAGTGTTTTTAATTTAAAAAAGCAATCATATCACAGTATCAACTGTCTTACAATTTTCGCATTATTATATTATGGATAAGTAATTTTGCAAACTCGATGGACTTTTGGTGTTGTGGGAAGAGACGGGTCGGATTGACATTGTTTACATACATCAAGTTGAGTCGGGATCAATCGTTCCGAGAACAATCATGCTCGTGGCTCCTGGAATCTATTTCGGTTGTCAATTGAAATTTGTACCATTTTCGACGATTTCCGTTAGAAAATGGGAAACTTTAAATTTTTTAGTTTGACGCTCAATTCTTCTTAAGACATTCCCAATGTAAATTTGATTAACTCAGCTTTCACAGTCCACATTGGATAAAAAATAGGGTAGACCATTTTTTTCACGTTTGAGGGTACCGATTTTCAAAACTAGGCTACGATAAAAAAGTGTATAGGTATTGATCGCTGGGGGGATTTTTTTGACCCTCAAAAATTAAATTGTGTAGAAATTGTTGATGTAATTTGTTGGCTTTAGGGTCAGACGAATTGAAACGAATTAGGTTGTTTCAGACATTTCGGCGCACAATGGTGGCCCTCATCAGTGAGTTTGATTAAATCTGTGAAGAGTACATGATATCTTGTAGGTACGATGTGTACAAGATATCGTGTACTTTTCACAGATTTAATCAAACTCACTGATGAGGGCCACCATTGTGCGCCGAAACGTCTGAAACAACCTAATTCGTTTCAATTCACCTGACCCTAAAGCCAACAAATTACATCAACAATTTCTACACAATTTAATTTTTGAGGGCCAAAAAAATCCCCCCAGCGATCAATACCTATAAACTTTTTTATCGTAGCCTAGTTTTGAAAATCGGTACCCTCAAACGTGAAAAAAAATTGTACACTTTTAAATTGTACAATTTTATACGCTATTAATTCAAGCTTGTTCCATTATTAATGTTTCAATCAAAATTATGATTTGAATTTTAAATCTATCAATTTTAGAAGATTTGAGCTTGGAACCATATATCTTTCTAAACAAGGACATTTGAAGTATTTTATAAATGATCGCAATTTGAAATATTGTTATTTTTAATCTGAATCTGAATCGAGCAATTAATAATTAACAGAGCTATAATTAACTTTTAAGGTAAGTCATTAAAAAAAATGTAATCTCTTAAATTGAAGTTAGATTATGCGCTACGAAGTTGGAATTTTTTCACTTATCTTATAACAAAGCGAATGAGGACACGGTGTAAGGTAATTCCAACTTTTAATTAACGTCACTATTTCAATTAATAATTATAACAGATTAGAGAATCAATTTCGTGGTAAATTTATTTGAGAACAAAGTTTAACAATTACTGAGCCTAGAAATCAAAATGGTTCAAAAATTTTTGAAGCGGACATAGCGAATACCTCTGGAGTGACAAATCATCAAACTTAAGCATTATAATTTTTAAAAAATCGACCGTAATCGACTTGGATGGAATAAAGTGGAAATACCTACCAGAAAACACATGTTTTTTACTTTTTAAAATAAAAAATTCTAATATGTGGGCGTCCGCATGAAAAGGGCTCTTCGCATAGAAGCCCTGGCGGACCAGCCGAGATCAAGCATTATGCTACAGCGTAATGCTAAAGTAATATGGCATTAAAATTATTAAAAGAAGCAAAATAAATATGTAAACTGTTGCAATTTGCAATCGTCCAGAGATTGCTGATATTCGGCTGTCTCTTCGTAATCTATCTGTTCTTGAATCTCCTCTTGTGTCATTGCTTGGATTTCTAAATAATTTTTCTCTTGTTCCTGTTCTCTCGTTGTCCTAATTTGAGTTTGAGGTGATCGTTTCGGGTTTAGGGCATTCTGAAAATGTTGGTGTTTAACATAGCATTGGGCCGCGATGTGTCCTAATTTTCCACATTTATGTCATTTCATTTGTGATCGATCAGCTGGTGGTAAATTTCGGTTTGATGTTTAAAATGAGAATGGTGTTGTATTCGCCTGAGGCCTAGGTATAGGTGTTGACACTTGTGGCCGTGAAGGCTGGGGTATAGGTTTATTAAATGTTAGTTGGCGAATTAGCTGCGCTTCTCGTAGCCAAATATCCATTTCTATTGCCAAATTATGTGCTTCTGTCAAACTAGATGGCTTTTGGGCTGTAACTTGAAGACCGATTTCCCTTTTTAAATGTAAGAAATATCGTTTCAAGTATTCTCCGTCTTCAATGTTTGAAGCAACTTTTCTTTCTGTCCGATTCCTATGTACACTTCGTACTACGTATTTTAATTCATTAAATACATGTCGAAATCTCAAATTAAACTTTTGAGTTAATTCCGATTGTCCTTGTTTTACGTTTTCTAATTTAGACCTTATTCTAGATACTGATCCTAGTTGTGATAAATTTTGATGCAATGCGTTGTATAATTCATCAAAATAATGCATTCTTATATATCTATTTGATTTATCGGCGTTACCTTTTATTTTTTTGGCTAAAATAAAGTCTAGTAAAAGATCGGGTTGGCTACAGCTTTTCTTTCCTCTTTTTACGGATTTTATAAAGTCTTCTATACCTATATCGTCATAACCGTTTATTTCTTTTATAGTTCTCATTATATCTTTGGCTGACAACAAATCAATAGAACCCTGACCTTGTTCTTTGTTATTCGAGCTGTGAGGTGGTCCAGTGGGTGGTGCGGTTGATGAGTTGGATGAACTATTGATTATGCGCGGTGGTTTAGGGTCACGCAGTGTGGAGTTTAGCGGCACACGTTTCTCTTTTCTTTCTTCATCCTCACTTTCGTCGCTTGTAACATCTGGATTATCGGTTAATATCTCACCCTTAAAACCTAAAGATTTTCCGATCTTCTGTATTTCCGTCATTCTCCTATCATTCTCCCCAGCCAAAGTGTTAACGTTAATAATCACCTGGTTCATCGTAGATTCCATTCCGTCCATTTTGGTTATCATCAATCTTAGCAATTCCTCTGTGGTCATTATTGAGGGGGATTGCGTTCTATTCTATTTCAATTTTCCTTTACCTAATTTTTGGTTCTTGTGTGGTGTGTATCTACAATTAAGCTATTTATAAGCGGTTGTAAATTCGCGGTGAAACGTTAATTTTTCTGAATTTCTTTTGACTAACTTTTGCTAATTTATTTCTTTGGTTGTTTCTTCTTGGCGACGAATTTTTTCGTGACAACTTTTTTCCGTTTAAACCTCTTGTTTGCGCAATCATGCTACAAAAAGTACACGTAAATTTGAGGTGAGTTTCTCGGTTTATTGACAGACACAGAGGCCAGGGAGCACCATAAGCGTGTGTACGGACGTGAGCCTGAAGTTTGATAGTATTTGAGCACAAATTTTATGATTTTAGTCATAAAATTTACCTTTAAACCTCTTCAAACTGTACAAAATTCTAACTGGAAATTAACACTGTACTTCTTAAAACTATACTTCTTTTCTTACAATTTGCTGCGTCGCGTTAGGGAGCTTCCATAAAGGATGTCACCGTTTTTTGGCGAATTTCCGACCCCCCCCCCCCTACATTTTCCAAAGTTTCAGCCCGATATTTTATTTAGAAAAAAAGTTCTCAGATTCAGAAAAAAATTCAGAAAATTGGAAAAGTGAGGCCGGTAAGGTAGGTATTTATGCGTGTCACATACCCTTAAATGTTTTATGAATTACAAAATATAATATAAATATAATATATCATAAATGGAATAAATTCAATTATCGAAAAAAATGTTTTTCATGGGAAAAAATACTTTGTTTTTTTCTGATTATAATAAACATTTTAAAGAAATTCTTCAGCATTCTGAAGTTTGCATAGTAGTTAACGTATATCTACTGACACGTTTTAATTTTTCATGCTTGAAAAATCGAGGTATAATTTCATTTATTATTTTTAAATCAATTTTGAATTTTGGATTGCTCCGTTTTCAAAAACAAAGAAACAGAGTTACGACACTTTTAAAAGACTCAAGAGATACGACACTGTGGTATTGATGCTGCGAGTTACGTTGATGCTGGAGATACGTCAAAATGGCTCGGGACCGTCGATAATTCTTTTTAGGCCTTCTTGTGCAATTTTGTTTCGCAATTTGGGTTTCGGAAAGTGTGTGTTGGTTTAAAGAATGTCCTTTCAATTATTATCAGTTTTCATAGATATATGTACTAGGATGTACTTTATAACGTGGGAAATCTGATCGACTTAGACTATTCATGTTTTACACTAATTTATGTCTAAATTACAATTTTACTTTAGTTAAATTATTATGAAGGTTTACGGCTAATTTGTGCAAGTTTAACGAGTCCTCTTTTCCTTAGAGAGCCAGAACCTATTAAAATCCTTCATGCACATACATCTCATCCTCGCTATAAGCTCCTGACTTCCTTTCTCTCCTTTCTCACACAAATAATGCGCTCTCGCTGTTGGCATAATCCACACATAGTTCCCGTTAAACCTTGACTCTCCTATTCTCTCTTCCCCTGCTATCTTCTCTCTCTCCATGCCGTTTTTCTTAACCAACTCATATATTTCCCTTCCTTCTTCATGCATCCTTCTCACGTCATCCATCTGTAGTCCATTCGTTCTAAAATACCTTTCCCTTCCAGCCTCCATTTTCCCACCCCCTCTCCTGTTCTTCTTTTCCCACCAACACTCCCTAACGAGCTTACTTCACCCCTCTTCCGAAAATTTCTCCTCATATTTACACGCCCGTTCCTCGCCAGAATTCCTACATTCGTTCTCCCCGTCACTCTTCTCACAATATAATTAGGCATGTTCCTTCCCAACTCTAATGTCCAATTAACATACCTCTCCTGTGTCCTATTTACCTCTTCACTTTCCTTTCACCTCCATATCTCTACTCCATACAATAGCACACCCATCACTAGTGAGTCAAACAATTTTGTTCTCCTTTCTAAATCATCTGCGAATAACTTCTTTCCCAACCCCCACACCTGCCTCATCACCACATTTGCTCTCCTCACTCTCTCTTTTATGTGACCATCCACTACCCAATTCCTCCGAAACACAAAAAGCCCAGGTACACAAACTCTTTCACCTCCTGCACCGCCACTCCCTTCCACTTCCACTCCTCTCCCTTATCCCTTTCACCTCCTTTTCTGAATACCATAACCTTGGACTTTCCCGCATTCAGCTCTAACCTGCTCTTATCCAAGTATCTTCTCAACCTGTTCATAATCTCCTTTAACTCCTCCTCACTTCAAGCCAGCAACACTATGTCATTTGCATACGCTAGTGACCAAATTCTAACCCCTCCTATCCTGACTCCTCCTACCACCACGGCTTCCAACTTACTTTCCATATCTGCAATTAAAATCGCAAAAAGCATTGGGCTAAGCGGACACCCTTGCCTTAACCTTCAAATTGATCATCTTCTGCTCCAGTTCGAGTTGTTGTCGTCTCAGCTCCAGTACTCGTGCTGAAACTGGTGCAGAGGTGGAGGAAACAGAGCAAGGTGTCGTAAATCCCGACATTCTAATCGTCGATTCGCCTGATGGAGGTCGATGGGTAGCTGGTGAATTCCTTGAATAAGCGGCGCTGAAAACATACATTACTTAACACGCAGCGTTCAACGCGGAATTTTTAAATCGGTAATGCTGTATTTCCCTATTATTTTACCAGCTTTGTCTGTCAATTCCACCGTAACCGGTCCACACATTCTGTGAATAAAAGCTGGTCCGGTAAATTTATGTGCCAACTTCGAGGAATATGCATCTGCCTTATTACTTAACTTTTTATTAGGGTAGTAGATTTCAGTCCCCACCTTGATCTCTACTGATTCGACTCTATCCGAATTCACCCAGGCAAAACGTTTGTCAGAGTTTTTCTTAATTTGATTCTCAACTTTGTGACGAAATTCGTCAATAATGCTCATACGCTTGATCCAGTAATCAATTGAATCGTCAACACAGCAATTTTCAATTTTTTGAGAGGACTGGGTGACATGCCTAACAATAGATTCGCGTCCATGGTTCAGAAAGAAGGGCGATATTCTACTGCCAGAATGTGGGACAGTGTTGTAAGCCAATAGAATTTTTGAAAAATTTTCGTCCCATTCTTTATAATTGTTCTTTATGTAGGCGGATATCATAGGCTTTATTATTCTATTCACCCGTTCAACAGGGTTGCTTTGGGGGTGAGCTAATCGGGTTGTTATGTGTTTTATTCCCCTAGCTGTTAAAAGAGCTTTCACATCTTTATTCAAGTATTCTTTTCCATTGTCAGTAATAATGGACTTTGGCGTACCCCAGCGATAAAAAACTGTTTTAAGAGCCTTTACTACCGATTTTCCAGTTCTTTGTCGAACTGGAAACAATTCGTTAAATTTTGTGTAAAGATCCTGAACAACTATCAAATCTGAATTTCCCTTTTTCGTTCGCGTTTGAGAAACAACTGTACCAACGGATAAATGTGCCCATGGAGATTGCATTGGTCTCGTTGTTAATTGACCTTTTACAGGGTGTTGATTGAATTTGACTCTGACACAAATATCACAATCTTCGACAAAAGACTTGGTATCTTTGGTCATTCCGGGCCAATAGTAATTTTGTCGAATTCTGTCCAATGTTTTGTCACAACCCAAATGTCTGGCTTTTGGGTCATCGTGATTTTCTTGTAGGGTTTTCAGAATGTCGTCCGATTTGACAACTTTTTTCCAAGGGTGCTCATCGTCAATCAAAGCTTTTCCGTAATCAGGACGGTAAAAGAATAACTCGTCGTTTTCGATTTTCCATTCAGAAAATCTCTCTGGCTGATTTTTTACCAGATCGAATTTCGCTTGATACCAGTGCTGATCACAGATCGTGTTTAATTGAATTCGACCCTGTAGAGCCTCTTCGATAGCTTTTTCCCACCCAAGAGGATCTACATCAACATCGAACATGCGAGAAAGCACGTCAGGCGCTTCGTTAATTGTACCTCGTCTGTGTTTGACGGTGATATCGTGCTGGTATAGATAGATAGCCCACCTTGCTAGTCTTCGGACAAGAATTCCACCCAATCCAAAATTACTGGCATCAGTGTATAAAATGAAAGGCTGCCCTGGAATTGAAGCAAACAACCGAGGGGCGTTTTTTAAGGCCTCCTTCACTTCGTCGAACGATTTCTGTTCGACATCTGTCCACTTCCAAGGAACCTTTGGACTTGTCAATTTGTTCAGAGGACCCTGAATTCTGGCAACATTCCTTAAATGTCTATGGTATATTTAAAATTAAGCGAATTTTCACTTTGAATGAAAACAAAAAAGGTTCAAGAAACGATATCTTAAATTTAAAAAAAAAATCTGGATGTTCGAATTCTCATGCAGAATGTCAAATTGTGTCCGACCGTATGCAATTTGTGATGTAAAAAATTGAAAAATGATTAAAACACTCAAAAGTTAAACTATACATTATATTATATTACTGATTTCATTCAAAAAAATTCAATTTCAAATTATTCAATTTTAAATGCTTTTATTTTGAAATTATACAATTTTAATTCCTTTTTATTCTGATTGGAATATTGTCATTTTTTTTTAACTTTCACTTAATCTCAAATTGTTTCATTTATTGAAACGTTTCCAATTTAAAATTGTTTAATATATTTTTCTTCAATTTCAAGCGCATTCAATTCGAAATTATTAAATGTCGTACAAAAATGTCGAAGAAATATTAGTATTTGATTGTTCTTTTAATAATGAATTTTCAAATTGTTTGTATTTGACATGTAAGAAAATAAAAATACGGGGACTTGGTCGCGTGTTATATATACCTGCATGTAATAATCTTCAAATTCATTCATTTTTCACATTAAAGCTCCCATGTTTTCGCTCACTTATCGCGTGCTTTTAATTTTCTCTGGCTTTTTTTTTTCATTCAACCAGTTTGCCAGTTTATTAATATACGACAATTTGACATGATAAAATTCTGTTTTTATTTCAAGTTTTTGCAGTTAAATAGAAATTCTTTAGTTTGGATATAAATATAAATTTCTCAGCATGTTAAACCGACATAACAATTATTTTTATCTGACTTAAGATGATTTTAAAATAGATGCAGTGTTAGGGAAGTTCCTTAAAAAAAATAAACTAATTACAGCTGCAGTTACTTCGTGTAAATAGAAGTAGTATATTGATACATTTTCAGTCGCTGATTTAAGTAACTTGAGGTTCCTGCAAAGTTCCTTTTTTATATACGCAAACACATATTATGTGAAAATTATAAGAATTTTCAAAAAAGAAATCAACGATTTCATTTTTATTGTTCCAAATGGCACTATTCCAGAAAGGTCCATTCAAAATTGCATCATTTTTTACTACACTCATAAAATATTTAATAGTTTTCTATTGGAAATGCTCAAAATTGAAGAATTTTAAATTGCAAATGGTTAAATTTGAAGAACTTTCATTTGTAAATTTTTAACGTTTAACTACCCAGATAACAATCGTGCGACGCACATTACTCGCACGTCATGGGGGTAACGCTATGCGACTCATAATATACGTATATCACCTTCACCCTGCCGGATTGAGTGACGATTAAATGAGTGCGTGCACAATGTGTCTCATATCGCCATCACAAGTGAGAGTATCATTTGTGCATATCAAATAGAAAAACGCTAGTGGGCACGAAACCATGAACGTCTCAAGGATGTCCTTGTCAGTCCAAACTACGTCTCTAGGACGTTAAATATCGTAAAGATGTCATATAAAAACATCTTAAAGGCATATAACGTTCTCCGGACATCTTTCGTACTTTTATTACCTTATAGTTAGGTATAATTTCAAATTTAATATAATACTTTTAAACCTTATTATAATAGAATTAATTACTTAAATTATGATATATTTAATAATCACAAAGTCAACAAAAGAAATACATATATTTGAATCGCGCGCCATTTCATTTTCCCTCTCTTTCCATTTTTGCGGTTACTTTTCTGTTTTTCTGACAAGGGAAAAGTAATAGCGTGCTTGCAGTTTTAAAAACGGAGATATATAATATTCTTTAGCAAAATTGTAAGTTATTCTTTCATTAATTAAAGTATTTACTTTTAAGTGACTTATGGAGAAAATCGGAGGACAGGCGATCGCGAAATGGCGCCAGGTGAAATACATGGCGTGCGGTCTCCTTGTAGTACTTTGTGCTTGTTACACTAAATTACTATTGATGGCCGCCAAATTATATTCATGGTTATAAATAATATTTGGCAAACGTTCATGATTCTTTCTTTCGTTGCCTGGGCGTCCTAACCCCACCTGTCATTCGACTTAGAATAAATTGACTCGCGGCACTAAGTCGAAAAAAGTTAAAGTTCATCTGACAGTCGACAGCGCAAGCGCGGCTTCAGTCATCGTTCACGCTCGTAGACTTCTTGCTTGGCGAAAACGCGCCAATCGTGCGAAACCCGCATCCAGCAGCATCGCCAAAAGATCCTCGCTCGTTAACTTTTGCATTGCGACCGCGGGCCAATACCCCACTCACTTGCACCGCGAGTGGTGCGCCGCCGCCCGAGCTAGCCGTTAAGTATAGCGCATTTTGAGACCGTGAGATACTTCTCCCTGAGTCCCCATAGTGTATACTTTGACGCTACCTAAATAAACGCAAGTCTTTTAGCTTACATCGTTTACCTTATTCTTGGACCTCTCTTTCTAACGCTTGCATGCCGTCTTCACAGCGACGTCACACCCGATCCCGGTTACGGAAAGGATTACTCCCATATCGAAAGGATAACTCAGTGACACGGAGAAACCGAATTTCATCCCGGAGAGTGTTGCTCCCGTGTACCCAGGAGAAACCTGTCGACGCCACTGAGAGAGTCACTCTCATGCCGACGAAATTCTATGCCATCGTCGAGAAACCCGATATCCCCCTGGAAACTTCGTAATACCACGGAACCGAACCCACTCCTCAAATACGAACTCCTGTCACCTTCTCTCGCCGGTGCTACATACTGTGCGCGAAAAGGCACTCCTGTCACTGCCCCGTTAAGCGCTGTACCTCCCCTGTCTCCCGACAGCCAGTCCAGAGTCTCAACGCAAGCCAGGCACGACCGTGCCGTCCACACGTCACCGCAAGCGGGCCACACCACCCGACAATGTCGCACTCACTCTGCGAGTCTCTCGTCTATGACCTCCCCCGATCCTCGCAACGCCGATTCGTCTTGCTCGGATCTCAACCCCGGCAGTCCTTTATGGTTCTTTCCCCTCAGGAGTCGACCCCTCCCTCTACAGCAAGGTTGGGTAGTCCCGTAAGACGGCTACCAATAATCGCATACGTGGATACTTCCGGATTACTCCCCGCAAAAGGGTGTGTAAAAACGTAATTCGCATAACTTGCCGGCGACGAATTGTCATCTCGAGTGACAGTAATGCCTGCGATTATCCCATTGCCATAGACCACAAAATCAGGTAGACGACCGATCTACTTGAAAAAATACTAAGCCCTTACCAACTAATTAAAAAACTCACGAAAACAATCAGTCCTTTTCAAGACCACCATGTGTTTCGAACGTAGATCCGCTCTCTGTCTTTTAACATTCCTGCCTTGAGTTAAATAGAGTAATCCCAACTTTATTTAATTTTAAATAATTTTTTGAATAAGTCTCAACCCACAGACTGACCTCAGTAAGTATTAATAAACTATTAAATAAATATAATGATCGGATGACTTCGCACTTCGTGAGTATAACCTCTAAATGCCACATGGGTGCAGATCAGCGGTGTGCTTCCACTGTACTGCTCAATGTAAAAAATATGTCGTGAGAGTTGAAAACGGCCGTGCGCGGCGCTAGTAGTAACTTTGTCCTACAAAACAATGCAAGACCATAGGTAAAATGCATAAAAGTTACAAAATAAATATGAAAAACAATTTAAAATAATTTTTTCTTGACAGTGTAGAGTCAGGTAGCTCTTTTGCGCACACACCCTCATCAGTGACACATGGACTGTCGTCCATCTAACGCATGCTTCCGATTGATTAATCTTTAATTGTTAATTACTCATTAATTAATAAATTTACAACAAATTTTTATTATTATTTTCAACTCCATTTTTTTTGAGGAATTCAAAACCATAAAAATGTACCTCAAGTACTGGTACACCCTGTATAAGGGGTTGCAAATTTATTATGTGCTTTTCTCATATACCGCTAAGATATTTTTAGCCGTGAATAATTAAAAATCACTTTATAAAAGTTGTAATGTGTGGTCTTGACAGAAAAGTGCCTTCAAACTTTTTTAAACTACCCTTGGGAACGATATTTTTCTTCTTTCACAAAATAATTCTTCACATAATTTCTTACAAGAAAAGTCGTAGAATCACTCCAGACATATCTCATTTATATTAAATAGTTTATTCTTTAATCATTTAAAGACAATTTGAGGTTCAGTTTTGACCCTTTAAACCACCCTTAGTAAAAAAATGATGAAATACCGTCTTCTCGCATAAAGTGAGTAACTGTTTTACAAGGATGTCAGAAAATTAGTATGCGGGATTATATTAAAAAGTAATATCACCTGATTACCCAATACAAACTATAAACAAATTGTGAATCATTTTTTTTTAAGATTTTGTTGATTTCACTTTTGCACGTAAGAAACAAATATTTTCTTGCTTATAAGAAATTATGTGAAAAACTATAAAAGAAGCAAAATATCGTTCTAAGGGCCACAATTAAAATCACTAAATCAGGGTGACTGAAAATCTTAATAAAATTTTCAAAATTCCTTGACTTTTCCCTAAGTATTTATTTTTCCTGACCATTAATATTTTAAGAATAAAATTATATGCTCATAAAATCTTTAATATAGAATATGTTACATAAGAAATAAAACAATTTTAAATTTATATATTTGTTATTCTCAGAGCTGTCGCAGACTAATTTACCTGAAAAAGTAACCTATATATACATAAAAAAGTAATCAAAAATGACTAATGTAATTAATGTGGCTAATGTTCTTTTGAATTTAAAAGAATTCAAAAGAATTCGATTCTCAAGAATTCAAAACAATTCAAGTTAAATTTCAAAGAATGCAAATGAATTGTAAAGAATTTAAAAATCTAAAAAATTCAATTGATTTCAGTACAATTTGAATGAATTTATATGGAAAAATTCAATGGAATTCAAAACAATGTGATGAAATGTCTAAAAATTGAAGGTAAATTAAAAAAACTTCAAGATGAATGAAACAAGAACTAAAAATATTAATAGACACACAGTGAAAACAGTTTTACTTAATTTTTAAGTATTTGTGACAAGTTATCGAAAAAAAATTCAAAGTGAAAATGAATTTCAATGAAAAAGGAAGTAAGGGAGAGTTTATATGCGTTGTATGGGTTGTATGTAGGGCTAATATTAAGGTGATAGTCGCACCAAAGCACACAAGGGACATAACCTCTTCTACTGCATACGTTGCCCGGAACCTTGTTTACAATTACAATACAGAAGTGGTCGTATTAGGAAAGAAGACTTGAAAAAACATTTTGAAGAATATAATAATTGCTTGAAATGTAAAACCTCTCGATTTCTCATACTTTAAACTTAACCATGATCCTTCATCAATTTGTGGACCGATGTCCCTTCCTTTCTCTATATTATTATTATTATTATATCATTAAGCCGTTTCCCTTTCGGGGTAGGCGTGAATTGCTCGGTTGGATATTAGTAATGTGTGGGTGGGTATATAGGTATAGGGTAGATAGGTATATAGGTGTAAGGTATAATCTTGTTGCAATGTCAGTCTCACTAAAACTCAAGTCATCCTTGAGTTGATTCGTCCACTCAATGTGGGCGTTTCGCCGGTTCGTCGTCGTGTTTCCATATAAATTATCTTCAGCACGTTTTGAACCACATCTACAACTTTTTGGTGTTTTGGTGGTGACATTGTTGTTCCCACGAGCAGCTAGGGGAAGGGTTGGTCCATCCTTGTAGAGCCCCGCGTGCAAAGATAAGTCTGCATTCTCTGACAGGTCGCCCGGTATCCCAGAGTCACTGTTTACGACACCTCACCCAGGTGCCATTCAGCTTTCGACACGCTTGCTACGCCTTCGCTTAGTGGTTATTCCTTCGGGACAATCCCTGGACAATTGTCCGTGACTGCTTATTAATTATTTCAACCGTATTCAGCAGAAACCCTTGGTACAGGGACAAAAATTAGAAATTAAACTAATTCTGGGTTTTATAATGAACAACCTGATCGAAATAAAACTCGCTAACCAAGGGTTCCACGAATTTCAAAGAGCACTCTCGATAATCAAAAGAATATTTATTTAGCCTTTTTTGTTCCTATTTATATGTTGCACATGTAACCAAGATGGAGGCGTTACAATGGGGAATACGAATGTATCAATTTCAAATGGAACATGAAGCCCTGCCCAATTTTGTTGCGTGCGCCACCGCCATTTGCCGAAGATCAACCTGTCTAGGAATTCATACTTCGCACGGTGCCTCGTGCTAAAATCGATTATCTTATCTCGACGTAAAGTGCTACTCATTCACCGATATGCAATCTAACTCACGTAAAAGTATACTAGATAATCTTTTGTACAATTTGAGGAACGTAGCTAAGAGAAAAAATTTTAGCTATTTAAAAGTAGCTATTTCTCGGGGTGCATTTCCGAACAAGCACGAGTCTTCTGACTTTCGAGATCAACCAAAAATCGTCAAGTGATTACTCGGTGAGAGGGGATTGGGTGGCAGGTTAGGCAAGATCCATTATCGAAAACTCAATAACTGACTAGATTCAGGCCAATGCGATTAAACTCACTCTGGGTCTACGACTTGACAGGTGCAGCTGCGTCCGTCCTCAAAAGGATAAAATCTATTAAATTCAAAGTAATGATTATTATAAAATCACGATAAGATGTTCGCCGAATAAGAATCTCAGTATAGTTTTTTTTTATTTCTGGCGAGAGTGACGGAGTTAGCCTAAAATTTGTGTATTTGTAAGGTGTGAAATATACAACGTGGCAAGCTTCCTCACGCTTCGTCCTTCATTAAGTGCTTCCTCGCGATTCGTATTAGTCTCGGGTGATTTGGACTGTTTGAATAATTTTGCGTGATTTCTCACTAAGTTTCTCCTCGATAAACAATGAAATTGTTACGGTGTTAGTTTTTTTTGCTTGTTTAAATCCTATTATTGAAGGGTTGCGGATAAAGGGTCCCTATACCAAGGGTTTCTGCTGAATGCGGTTACAATAATTAATAAGCAGTCGCGGAGAATTGTCCAGGGATGGTCCCGAAGGAATAACCCCTAAGTGGAGGCGTAGCAACCGTGTCGAGAGCTGAAAGGCACCTGGGTGAGGTGTCTTAAACGGTGATTCTGGGATACCGAGCGACCTCTCAGAGTATGCAGCCTTATCCTCACACGCGGGACTCTACAAGGATGGAACCACCCTTTCCCTAGCTGCTCGTGGAAATAACAATGGCACCACCAAAAAACCAAAAAGTTGTAGATGCGGTTCAAAACGATCAAACGCGCAGAGCACCTGACAATGGGTCGGCAAACAATGCCGATCATTCTAGAGTTCGGGGTGCTAAAAATAATTTAGATGGAAACACGACGACGAACCGGCGAAACGCCCACATTGAGTGGACGATCAGGGCAAACTTGTTTCCTCTTGGAGCCATTTCGATATTATTACTTTATTATTTATCACTTAAAGCCACTTATACAGACGCTCATACAAACGGTGGTGATAGGTTCCAAGTCATTTTTGAATTAATAGCAAAGTTTCAGGAAATTTCCAAGGATTTGAATGATTTTAAGGTATTTAACCAAATTTTCATGAGGATTTAAAGAATCGCGGAAGATATGGTACGATTTTATAGGACTTATAAGATTTTAGGATATTTTAATAAATTCCAAGGAATTTCTAATTGATTTCAGTAATTTAATGGAATTTCAAATTATGTTAAATATTTTGAGATATTTTGAAAGATTCCAAAGCATTTCCAAGAGCGTTAAAAAGTTTGAAGGGATTTCATAGATTTGAAATGTTTTAGGAAGATTTAAAAGATTCCAAGGAATTTAGAAATTTTAGAAAGATACGGAACGATTTAAGATATTTTATAAGATTTAAGGGGATTTTATAAGATTTCCGAGTATTTCAATAATTTTAAGGGATTTTAAGAGCTCTGAAGTTATTTGAATAAATTTAATTTCATAATTCTTGAAGTGTTTTAAACTATTACCTTGAGTTTTTAGGCATTTCATTAAATTCTTTTAAATTCCATTGAGTTTTTCTAAATTCATTTGAAACTTACAGAAATCAATCCATTTTTTCATATTTATGAATTGTTTTCACTTCACTTATTTTTTTTAATTCACCTTGAATTTGTATACATTTCATCGAATTCTTCTCATTTTCCTCAAATTCCTATAAATTCGCTCCAATTTCACTGTAATCAATGGAATATTTTTTATTTTTTGTATTTAACTTGAATAGTTGTGAAGTCTTACGAATTTATATAGAATTCGTTCAAAATCACTTGGAATTCTTATAAATTTCAATTTTTAGTTTTAAAAGGTCAATTAGTCACTTTTTGCAAGTATATTAAGCTGAGGCAGCCTTGGGAATAATAAATTAAAAATGTATTAATTTTAATTTTAATTTGATTCATTCAATTTATGAAAAGGTAGTCAGGGAAGAAGTCAGAGAATTTTTAAAATGATGTTTTTGCGCCAGCCTAGACTTCCAACATTTTGATTTCAGCTATATGACATATATAATATCTTTATTTTAACGAATTAAAATTTTGATTCATCGGTAATAATATTTTAAAAAATTATGCTGCAAATCCCTAGATGCCCCAGAACCATATGGTTCTATCTTGAATTTTAGAAGTCACTTCATTTTCATTTATTTCCTATACTTCACGTACATAACGAGCGAAAATCAAGTGACATTGAACATTCAAGGTAGTACTAAAAATTAAAAAGAGACACATTTATATACAATTATGGGTGGAAAGGGAGTAACACGGAATTGGGTGAGAAACATGTCAGACTATAATCTATACCGCAATATATCTTGCGTTGGCGTAAATCAGGTAATCGGAGATTAAAATCACCTCTTTTAAGCGTATTCATCGTGACTAATTAACCTGGATTTTTGTTATCGATATTCCATGGCTATCAGATGTAGATTCCCGTCTTAATTATAATTAATCGACCATGTGAAAAAAACGAAAGAGCCAAAGAACTACTCATGTAGACTTACTGATCCAACTAATGGACTAGAAAGGATCAAGTCCATCAAGCGGTCAAGTTCCAACCATTCAGCCGTAAACAGCTTTTGCTGTGTTCTAATTTTTACACGGATAGAAATGAATAGGTGGAACAACAATATTTTCGATTAGATTAACCCTATTTTATTGCTGGTATAGATACAGCCATACAGGATGTCTGTTTTGGCCATCCGATTCTTGTTGCTTACGAAATATATATATATATTATATATATATAATATTAGTAATGCTGCTGGAAGTTACGCAGCCTGTTTACAAGCTTCACAAACTAAAACCATGTTATTATCTCAATAATGTTTAAAATATGACAAAATCGCGTTCTCTTATTACACTTGTTATTTTTCACGTTTCCTATTTCTATAATCTTCTTTTAAGTAATATACGGGTGTTTTTTTCAACTTGAGACATCGAAATATCTCAAAAAATACGCATCCTATTAAAAAATATCTGTAATAATAACTTTTCATTTTCGAGGGGAAAAAGCAACTTTGAAAAAATTTACCTCACCCCACCTCTCCAGGAGGCAGGAGTAGGGGTAAATTTGTAATTTCAAATAGGAACCTTAATTTTTTATCACAGGTTCAGATTCTCCTTTATGAAATACGTAAGTTTTACTCGAAATTTTTTTTCGATTCGCTATAGATGGCGCTGCAATTGCGAAAAATGTAATTGTTAATTATTTCAAGGACTTCGGTGAGTCCCCCGCCTCTCACCATGGGGGTGCTTGATTTCGGTGAGTCCCCTCGCCTCTCACCGTCAGGGTGCTTGATTTCTGTGAGTCCCCTCGCCTCTCACCATCGGGGTGCTTGATTTCGGTGAGTCCACTCGCCTCTCACCATCGGGGTGCTTGATTTCGCTGAGACCACTCGCCTCTCACCATCGAGGTGCTTGATTTTGGTTCGCTCGATCATGTTATCACGAGTTGAGGGCACTTCTAGATACACGCGACTCTTTAGATAACCCCACAAATAGAAATCCGGCGCCTTAAGATCTGGTGATCTGGAAGGCCAATTTACCGGACCTCCTCTACCGATCCATCGTCCATTGAATTCGCGATTGAGTACTTGTCTCGCGATTGCCGAATAATGTACTGGACAACCATTATTTTCAAACCACATGTTGTGTCGCACTTCCAAGCTTAAGTCTTCAAGCAATATTGGAAGTTCATTTTCTAAAAAGCTACGATATTTTTCACCGTTCAAATTTCCATCAATAAAATACGGACCGATAAGTTTATCTCCAATTATTTCACCATGAACGCTGATCCTCAACTTCACGCAACCAGTGTAGATTTTATACACTCCAATAGTGCATATTGTGCCGATTAACTTTATCATGGTTTGTGAAAGACGAATCGTCTGTAAACAATACTCGAAAAAATAAATTCGGGTTTCCTTGTATCTGCTGAACCTCCCATTGACAAAATGTCACTCGGGTCTGAAAATCATTGCCGTGAAGTTCTTGATGCAGTGAAATATGATAAGGATGATATTTATTACGTTTTAATACGTTCCAAACACTGGATAGAGACATTCCGGAATCGCGGCTTAGTTGTCGAGTACTAACATGAGGGTCATGATTGCCTGCAGCTAAAATGGCGATTTCATCATCAACTCCAGTAACTGGTCATCGGCGCTTCCTTTTTTTCGGTTGTACACTTCCGTCAGTGATGAAGTTTTAGACAACCCGGTAAAAGGAAGGGCGTGAAGGAACACTTTCTGGAAAGCGTTGAGCATAAAGCGCGAGAGCATTATTGATATTCCTCCCACTTTCTCCATAAATGAGATTCATTTCAATCTTTTTTTGTTGAGATAGAATTTCCATTGTAAAAGTAATGAAGTCAAATAAGAAGGGAATACAACGACACCCAACCCAACTGAAACGAACGTGACCAACAGCAATAACACAAACGAAAGCAACTAATTACGAGCAACTGAAATGAACGCAACCAACACACACAAATCAAATGAATACGTGCGCCCATTCGCGCTGCGAGCTTCATTTGTTTCTTGATCTTAATTCTCTTTAGACAATGTCATCCACACATCACTACTTTCCAACCGAGCAATTCACGCCTACCCCGAAAGGGAAACGGCTTAATGATATAATATATATATATACCACACTATAGATAATCACCGCCACACCACTTTCTCTGGACCCTCTGTAGCAGCTCCGGTTCGCGAGCGCCGCCTGGTGGTCGATGGACTTTCCAATTCGATTTCAAAAGTCGAAAGCAACGTAAAGTTTCAACTGTCTCTTCATTTCATTTGTATTACTAGAATGTTTTGTGAAAATGCGTTATGTTTCCAAAAGTACAGAAACATTGATTTATTAAAAGCGTGTTTTCTTAAAAGTTCCACATATAACTTTAAGAAAGATTAGTTCCTCGAAACATTTTATATCGGCCTAGTTCTGTAGACGTTGTCCGAAACTTTCATTATTATTCTTTATTTTGAAAAGAAATTTAAAAAAATTATATTAATAATTTTTTTTAGAAATAACACTGAAGCTTTTGATAATAAAATATTGAATAACAAAAATCGTTGATTTTAAAACTTTTAACAATATTTTTGTCCGATTCCTTCATTCCGGAACATTCGGTAACATCCAAAATTTGTGAATATCGAAAGTTTCAGTTTTGCACAATTGCTATTGGAAGAAGTCCGAACATTTGGAACCTGATTTCAAAATTACAAATGTCAATCGTACGGTGTGCATTTGGTGTACTCCCGAATCATTTTAGAGCATTCAGGGCATTTAGGGAATTAAAAGAATTCAGAGAATTGAAAGAATTTAAGGAATTTAGAGTATTCAAGAAACTCAGGGGATTAAGAGAATTCGAAGAATTTCAGGAATTCAGAATATGCAAACATTTCGGATAAGTCAAGAAACGCAGGTAATTTCGCCTATTCAATAAATTCAGTAAATTCAAGGAACTCAAGAATTTCAGGGATTCAGAGATTTCAAAAGAATTGTAGGAATTCAGAATATTGAAGCATTTCAAATAAGTCAAGAAATTCAGGATATTCAATGAATTCAAGGAATTCAGAGAATTTCAGAGATTTCAGAGCATTTAGGTAATTCAAGACATTCAGAGAATGGAAAGGACTTTAGGAATTCAGAACATTAAAAGAATTTATGAAATTAAGAATATTCGAGGATTTCAGAGCATTTAAGTCATTCAAGGGGTTCAGAGAATTAAAAGAATTTGAGGAATTCAGAACATTCAAGGATTTCAGGATTGCTCTGAATAATATACTCTGAATTTTGAAGAAAGAAATGCAAATTTCTTATTTTTTTTTATATAATAAACTAAGAAAGTTAAAGACTCGACTTCTGCTTGGAATTGAAAATTTTTTATTGTAATAGATTTTAACATTTTAATTTCTTTTCCTGAAACTAATGTCAGAAGTAAAATGGTTAAGATGCTTTTTTTTAATCTAAGTATTTTGTGTAAAAAAAGAAAGGAATAAAAAGAAAGTATCTCTGCGAATGAACTTTTAAAATAAAAAATTATTTGTGATGGAATTTACTTTTACACGAAAAAAATTTTGTAAAGAAGAAAAAAATGTTAACATTTTTTTGAAAACTGAAAAAACTGAAATCGTGTTTTTTCAAAATTCTTGTTATTTCATTTTTAAAATTTTCATTTTAAAAGAAGTCATAAATGTGTTTAATAAGTCTTGCAAGTTTCATGTTAGGACCGCCAGTGGTTAATGAAAGAACAAATAAATCGTAAGGTCCTCCAGCTAGCACATGCTCTCTACCTCTACATGCTCTATTTTCTAGCGGATTTTAAAGTTATTATTATTATTATTATTATATCATTAAGCCGTTTCCCTTTCGGGGTAGGCGTGAATTGCTCGGTTGGAAAGTAGATCAGTTAACTGGTCAGCTACTTTTCTGTAAACAATATTTCAGAAAGTGTTATTCTGTAAAATAATGTATAGTTTAATAAATCAATAAGGAGTTATTAAACCAATGTAAATTGAAATTTTGAACGCGACAAGTGCTTTTCACTCTTGGCATTTTTGATCATTTGAATCACACTTTAATAATTAATACAGACGAAATCACAAAAACACTCACCAACATAACCTCAAATCAACCTACTTGTCATCTACTTGTGTTCAAGAGGTTCAAGATGGAACCCGACTGAAAACAGATGCACAGCCAAGTTGATGGCGCTGCAGTCAAGATCTGTGAAACAGAGTTGGTTTAAACTAGATTTAAGATGTTAACCCTGTTGTAGCCATAAAATACTTTTTCCAGTTGGGGCGAAAACTGGTAACTGGGCAAACGTTTGAAAATTTCCACGCGGGTTCGTGTGACCGACTTAGTGCTCTTTTAAAAAGAAGATCTGTTGGATATCAGAGTAAAAGGTCAAAAACGTTGACTTCATTTTTCTCAACAAAAAAATGTATTTAGATTTTTTCTGCGACACGGCGATATTCCGTTTCGTTATTCTGAGTGCTAATTACAGAGATTAGAATTTGAACTTTTCCTGTTGCAAAAAAAGTATTGAAATTTAGACATTTGGAGGTTAGAACCCCTGCTCAACGCCTGTAACTTGACACACACATTGGTTGGGAATACATAGCAATTTTAGGTTATTATACGAGTAGCTCAATTGTTTCTTAGCCAGCAAAACAATTTAGCTGGAGTGCCTAAAATTGGGATGTATTCACTAATATTTTCTTTCAGTGTATAAGAAATATTCTACAAAATATACACTACCGTTGGAAATTGTTGGTACGATCAGCGCAAGTACTATTAAAAATCACTGCTCACTTTGAAACGCGCCAAGTAAGCTCTAATAGAAGTATTTTCGACCTTTTAGAGAGAATGTACAGCGTGAAAAGTTACAAAAAAAAAAATTCAAACATTTCTCAAATTTCGTTCCTCGACTTCAACTTCTCGAGATACGACTAAAAATGTTCAGACGTGTCTGCGCCGAATTTTAATCGCTTTAGCAGCGAGACGGGCCGTCTGCGTTGCTCCCCGAATGCGACTCGATGCTGACATGCTTGGACACTTATAACCATATTTTGGGAACCGCTGAATATTTTTGAAGTTTTATTGGCTCAAATTGAAGATGAGTTTGTAAAGGTGATGTCCTATCAATCTCAGTTTCTGCCCTTAAGTATCCTAAGTCACAGCATGAGTAGAAATTAATCAAGAAAATCTGAGAAATTCTCAGCGACCACCGCTCTCACGGTCAACAGCAATAATCGCCGACTGAAACTTGACATTTCTGGCTTGGACATTTTTATTCGTATCTGGAGAATCCGTGCAGATTTTTGTAATGTTATGGGCTTAAATTAAAGATAAACTTTAAAGACTAAGTGGTATGAATTTTTAATTTTTGCTACATCTTTCCTAGGCCCTGCCACAAGTTGAAATCGAGGTACAAACTTTGATAAATTCATGAATTTTTTTTTTCACTTCTCACGTAATGTATTCTCTCCGAAAAGTCAATAGTATTCATATTAGAGCTCAATTGACGCATAGTTTAATATTCTTTTCAACAGGTTTACAAAAAAATATCACGTGCGTCCGAAACTACGAGCCAAGACAGATTTATGTGTAAACATCTTCGGTAAACGTTAACTGAAATCGAAATCTTACTTAAGGCCATGTGACTAGTGGGTCACGTGACCGGCTTCTTACCTTACCGACACTTTTTTTTATTTGTAAACTTATTTTCACACGAATAGCCACAATTTATTTGAGTGCTATAATTGCTTGAATTATTATTCAAAAAAGGGTGCACTTACTAATTTCGGAGAATTTTCCGCATAATTCAAAAGGGGGATTTCAAGAAAAAAGGGGAAACTAAGAAAAAAGGGGAAGACTGTGCACCCTATAATTGTGTAGCCTGTGTGTCAATGCTTTTAGATTCATCATGCATCTTTTATATCCCCTTTTTTGCTCTTTGATGCCTACAGTGCACTATTTTCTAAGATTATTCTGTATAGATTGTATACTATTTTGAACAATGTTCTCCAGTTCCTTTTTTCTCAGTCTAATAAGTGAATTTTTATGAATTTTAGTCAAACAGTCCTATTTTAGAAAAACACAGACTGTGATCTTTGCATTTTTAAAATGAGATGTTTACAAGAAACAATTACATGAATTTACCTAATTTACAAGAAACAATTACATGAATTTACCTAATTTATTTGTCGATAATCTCTACATATTTTGTGTATTTTTCATTATACGTTTAACGTTTTTTATTGAAAATTAGACAAAAAATTAACGTTTTGACATGCTTTAAACGTCAATTCTAGATTTCTAAAGCCTTGGGCGAGTTCTAAAAACAACTTTATCGATTTACGTTATCAATGTTTAAGAACCATTTCAGACCATTAATTGTAGTGAAACCCCAATTTTAGAAATCGCAAACAATTAACCATGCGAACGCGCACGAGAAAAATAGGTTTAAAAAAGTTATTATCTGCTTAGTTTTTAAGTTTTGTTGAATTTCAATTAAGAGTCTTCTAAATTTTTACCAGATTTTAGGATACTATTCTGTACGTGATGATTATCTTTTAATATACCCCTGTAAGTAACTTTTATTTTTAGCGCCGAAGAAAACATAAACAAAATTTCTTTGGCATCTACCTTGATCCCTTAGATATCTTGATTTTTTTTTAGTTTGGCCCACAAGTGCCAAAAAAATTGTTTTTTGATGTTTTCATGGGCGCAAAAAATAAAATTTACTTACAGAGATATATTAAAAATATAATTATCTCGTGCAGAATAGTATTTTAAAATCTGGCAAAAATTAAGAAGACTCTAGGCATCCCAAAAATTGAAAAAAAATGAAATTTAAAAAAACTTAAAAACTCTGCAGTTAATAATTTTTTTACACCTATTTAAGTCGATCGATCCACATTCAGTACACTTCATAGGGAGCCCAATACACTACTTTTAGGCATGGTATTGTTTGAGATTTCTCAAATTTGTTTTTTTACCCATCCTAATATACACTATAAATAATTTAAATTTGATGTTCACAGATTTTAAAATAAGAAAAACGCCATAGAAGCAGATGGGTGTGCATCCTTTTCCAACAAGAGATCAAAGGGAAATAAGACATATTACTCATGTCACAAATCGGGAATTTGGCACAGTCAAGCCACAAAGAGCATTCAGTGGAAGGAGTCGTGCAGAACTGGAAGAAACTGTCCCGCGAGAATGACTACGACTAGCACTGATGAAGGAATCACTGTTAAATTTCATAAAACGCACGTGGGTCACACCGTATCTGTTCGACACCTGTCCCTGACGATAGAGGAAAGGAAATTTCTGGCCGAGAAAATCGATGCGGTTGTTACATTCGACCGAATCCTGGACGACATTCGTGAGTCAGTCACGAATGCAGAAAATATTCGTCGCCTCCACATGACTGACCAAAGAGATCTCTACAATATCGTCAGAGATTATGATTTAGACAGGGACTTTGTACGCAAAAACGATGCCCTCAGCACCGACATGTGGGTACAGGAGCAGAAGAACCTCGGGGAAGATTCACCTGTAATATATTATAAAAGGCAAGGATCCCTGGACAATTGTCCGCGACTGCTTATTAATTATTGTAACCATATTGAGCAGAAACCCTTGGTACAGGGACCCTTTATCCGCAACCCGAGGACGCGTTCGGTGGCTTTGTCATAGGCCATTCGGCTCGATTCCCGAGGAATCAAAACCGAAACCGATTTTTTTTTTTTTTTTTTAGGAGCTTCTCAACCATACTACCGTGTCCAAGTGACACATAGTCGTTGATGAATTTAGTTTCCTCGGTTCTCACGATGCCTATGCATCGGTGTAGGAAATTGTATCCCCTAGGCGCTGGGAGGCGTATTTCGCCAGTACCCTCAAGCGACGGGGAGACAAAGCAAACCCACCGATAACGAACAGCTTCAATGGGGATGTCGTCAGGGCCTTTGATGCGCAAGAGTTGGTTGTTGTTGTCAGTGTCAGGGCGCCCGGGAAGTATGTTTGGAACAGGATCACCCTGTTGAACAAGGAAAAAATTCCCGTTTACCAGCATTGCAGCTTCGTACACCCCGGCGACAAAATAGTCCCTCTCAGCTCGTGTTAATGCAAAGTTCTGCAAGAATAGCCATAGCCGAGCAGGTGTGACATTGCCGGCTGGGGGTGGTGCAGGCTGGTCACCACCCTTCCTCAGCACACAAAATCGTATGGCCAGGAAGTGTAATGCGAAATTGGCAAGCTGGGGAACGGCAGCTGGAGCTCGTCTTCTGCCAGGGCAGGCTAGCCAATAGATGATGTCAAGATCGTGAAGTCGGAAGTCACGGTTTACAATAACGACGAAACTGCCTTCCGTAATCTCATTGCCAATTAGGTCAGCAACGTTAGGTGCGGGGTCGTCAATGTTAATATGTACGACAGGAACATTTTGGACCGGGAAGGGAGGGTAAATGACTGCTATCCCTTCTTGCGCCACTCTAGCTCCTTGGAGAGCGAGAAAGGCGCCTTTAAGGTATAGCAGAGTGTTGTCATATCTCTGTGTGCCTTGTAGGAAATATCCAGACATAGCTCTTGAGACTGATTGATTCTGGAAAATCGGGTTGATAGCTGATCCTATCGTTCTGTCTGTGATTACCCCAGCCGTGCTGTAGGGAGCTAGAGCCGTGGCGTCAACAACGCTGGTCACTATGGACGGGCCAAACTCTATATCCGTGCGGACGACTAAGGCATTTTCGACCTGATAGCCGCCAATCACCATTGTGACGGCGGCTTCAGGGTGTAACCCGAGATTGGGGCTTCGGCGCATTGGGGTTGACGAGAACACAACCCCGTGCTGGATGGCGTCATACTGGACGCGGGCGTCACCTCGCCTAATCAATCTATTTATATTTGTAAATAGTGGATCAGCTTGGTAGTTTCGACCTGCCTCAGATCGATGAACTGGGGGGCGACATGTTCTGACTCAACAGTGTTGGAGCCGAACTTACTCGTTCCTGGGCAAGAAGGCAAAATCGATGCGCTCTTAGAACGAGAACTGCGCAAGCGGGATTTCAAAGAGGGAGAGGTCATCGCTTGCTGCTTAGCTGGGGTGGGTCCCTGATCGCGGGGGCCAGAGGGGTGGGCACCCAACTGGTCTCCTGCACCAGGCGGTGGGTTAGTTAGCGGCTAGAAATTCGCGAGAAATGAAATTTTCTTGTGATTTTATCTCTACGAATACCAACGATTGTATCGAATTTATCTCTAACGGGTTACGATTCATTTCAATTGCCAAACAAAGAACCAATTACGTTAAAAATTTAAGAGGATGTGGACTAACTTGAGCGCGTATGGATTTACGAGCACGCCTGGCTCCAAATTACTTATTGTGAGTCTAAATTGTGTTCGAGAAATCCTGAAATTCCTATTCTAGATATATTATTATATTATATATATTATATATTTTATATTATATGAATATATGTTTGCATAAATTTCAATCTAAATTAAAATTTCAAACAAATACTACTTGAGAAATGTATAACTAAATCGAAGTTTATGTATATTTGAATTTTTTGCGCCACTTTCGAATAAGCGTTGCGCGTGCGCAGTACATCTCACCAAACCAGTTATTAGCAATTTTTCTCTTTTATGAAATTCTCTATAATTATATCATCTAAATACCTGCCTGCATGTGAAAATAAAAAACTTTAAAAGCATTTTTATATCTAGTTAACAAATCACAAATCTGATCTGATAATAAGTAGGAAAATTCAACTAATAGTAATCTGAATCTGAAATTCCGTATTTCTCGAGTTTGGAAAGTTGAATTGGCGCCATTGGCGGGTTTGAACGTGTTTTGTTTTCTACAGCTTGTCTCAAAATCGTCACATCGGGCTGCTGGTTTTTATTTAAAAAACGTACCATTTTGTTTAGTTCTTGTGAAAATTGACTCGAATTCATTTATCGAAGTTTCAAACATAAATCATATGTAATACTTTAATTAAATTAATGTGTATTCGCGTTTTGTTTACGTCTGTTTTGTTGGATACATAACCTTATAGAATATAGATCATATGCCGAATTTTTTCACAGGATGTAAAAGAAGCTTTTGTTCTGAATTAGGTATTTGTTTTTTGTATAAAAATCGGATAGATTTTCTGTTCCAAGTGAAAAATTCGAAGTTTAATTCACTTTTTGAGACATTTATTGTCTTCGTCGCAGATTTTGTATTTGACTAAAATTGACAAGTTTCGAAGCATTGTCATTAAGTTTGAGTGTATATTTCTGGAGGCTGAATCTCTTGTTTGCCGGAAATCGATTCAAGTGCTGCCTTTTCTGTGGTCAAGTTTACTTCAATTTTCAAAATCAGTAAGTATAATCAAATAGATTTTTACATTCTCATCAGAGAAGGTATTAGATTTGTGTAAAATTCGCCCGCCCCCACTTTTTGTCAAATGTCCACGGTTTGAGACCCTCTGAATCCGAAAAACAGCTTTTTACGAATGTGTCTGTCTGTATGTATGTATGTCAGTTTGTATGTATGTCGTCTGTATGTATGTCCGTCTGTATGTATGACCGTGTGTATGTATGTATGCCTGTGTGTGGGCATGATCACTCTTGAAAACATTAATCTATTACATTCGCCTTTGGTACACTCTTTTAGTATCAGAAACTGAAGTTCGAGTTCGTTAGCCAGCTTTTTTGGATAAAAATTCAAAAAGTTCGAGCATTTTGTAAATTTTAGAGACAATTTTTTTTCAAGATTTAAAAATTCTCTGTACGGTTATTCGTATCACTTCAAAATACAAACATTTTCTCCTAATAACTTTTTTCAATATGAAAAAAAAGTCGAGAGAAGGAAAACGTTAATTTTTGAAAGTCCTACAAGACTATCATAACGACTTTTTGCATTTTCTTGAAAAATCGAAAATTCAAAATTTGATCGCACAAAAAATAAGGAAAAATAACAAATTTCATTTTTCGGTAAAACTATTCAAGGCATGAAAAAATATAAAAAGACCAAATTTGTGCAACTAAAAAATATCTACAAATTTCTTATTGGTCGCTTTTCTATAGGGCGCGTAGTTTTTGTTTTATTTATAAAAAAAAAACATTAGAAATAAAAAAATTAAATTTTTGGATAAACGACACAAGCTAAGAAAAAAATTAATATCTCAATCTGGTACTGCTTATTCAAATTTTGCAAAATAATGTACAAATGTTATTTTTCATGACTACTTTAATATTTCCTCCTTATTTTGCACTAATTTTAATGAAAAGTAAACAGAATAGTAGACAGAATAGTAGACAGAATTGTAGACAGAAAAGTAGACAGAGAAGTAGCCAGAAAAATATACAGAAAAGTAGACAGAATAGTAGCCAGAAAAGTAGACAGAATAGTACACAAAAAAGTAGTCCGAAGAAGTAGACAAAAAAAGTTGACAGAAAAAGTTGACAGAAAAGTAGACAGAAAAATAGACAGAGAAGTAGACAGAAAAGTAGACAGAAAAGTAGCCGGAAAAATAAACAGAAAAGTAGACAGAATAGTAGGCAGAGAAGTAGACAGAATAGTAGACAGAAATGCAGACAGAGAAGTAGACAGAATAGTAGAAAGAAAAGTAGCGAGAAAAGTAAACAGAATAGTAGACAGAATAGTAGACAGAATTGTAGACAGAAAAGTAGACAGAGAAGTAGCCAGAAAAGTAGAAAGAAAAGTATCCAGAATAGTAGACAGAATAAGTTGACAGAAAAGTAGGCAGAGAAGTAGACAGAAAAGTAGCCGGAAAAGTAAACAGAAAAGTAGACAGAATAGTAGACAAAAAAGTAGCCAGAAAAAGTAGACAGAAGAAGTAGACAGAAAAAGTTGACAGAAAAGTAGACCGAAAATTAGCCAGAAAAGTAGACAGAAAAATAGACAGAAAAGTAGACAGAAAAGTTGCCAGAAAAGCAGACAGAAAATTTGGACTTTAATGCGAACTGAATTAATAGAATCCATTTATTTTTGGTCAAAAGTTGATTCTTTTTGGTTGAAAGTTCTACTTTTATATTTTTGGTTCAGAAATCAATCCTTTTGATTACAAATTTTACTGTTCGGACGAAAATTTTATCAGTTGGTTGAAAATTCAACAATTTTGTTAAAAAGTCGTCCTTTTTGGTCGAAAATACAACTGTTTTGTTGAAAATTCATCCTTTTGGTAGAATTACACTGTTTTTTATTTCAAAGAAAAGTTCTTTTTTTGTAAGAAATTAATTATTTATCTGAATATTTGACTATTGCTGTTCAAGATTCATCATTTTAGTTGGAAATTCACCTATTTGTTTGAGAACTTAACTATTTTGTTGCAAATTAGATTTGGTTTTTTGAAAATTTAACTGAAATCTTTCTTGGTAGAAAATTCAACTATTTTGTGAAAAATTGGTTTTTTCCGGTTAAATTGAACTGTCTTTGTCTTGAAATCAAATTCTTTTTTATTCAAAATTAATTTTTTACCCGAAAATTTGACTATTCTAGTTGAAGATCCATCATTTTAATTGAAAATTGATCTCTTTGTTTCATGGTTAAAAATTCAACTATTTTGTTCAAAATTCATCTTTTTCGGTTGAATTGAACTGGCTTTGTCTTAAAATCAAATTCTTTTTTGTTAAAAATTAATGTTTTTACCTGGACATTTGACTATTCTAGTTGAATATTCTTCATTTTAGTTGAAAATTCATTTTTTTGTTTGTTAAAAACTTAACTATTTTGTTGCAAATTTGTTTTTTTTGTTGTTGAAAATTTAACTAAAATCTTTTTTGGTTGTAAATTCAACTATTTTGTTCAAAATTCGTCTCTTGCGGTTGAATTGAACTGGCTTTGTCTTAAAATCAAATTCTTTTTTGTTAAAAATTAATTTTTTTACCTGAACATTTGACTATTCTAGTTGAATATTCTTCACTTTAGTTGAAAATTCATTTTTTCTTTGGTTAAAAACTTGACTATTTTGTTGCAAATTTGTTTTTTTGTTGTTGAAAATTTAACTCAAATCTTTTTTGGTTGTAAATTCAACTATTTTGTTAAAAATTCGTCTTTTTGGTTGAGTTTAACTGTTTTTAATTAAAAATTAAATTCGTTTTTGCTGTAGTGTAGAAAAGTTCAGATTTTGGACAAAATCGAGTGCGAAGCACGAGATACGTGATGAGAATGTGTTCGTTAAATTCAAAGGAGCTTTAACAAAAGAGAAATCACAATCACGAATTACAGTTATCGATGATTTTACCTTCGAATTTCGTATGGACATTTCCTTTTCTCTAACTCATACCTCTCCTCCTTGTTCCGCGATCCATGAATTCAAGCCCCCTCCCCATGTTAGGATTAGGTAAATAATTAACTGAAGTTAAAAAAATTATTAGTTTAAACAATTTATTATTATTGTTGATAATTTTTAATTAAAATAATGCTAGAAAGCTGCGCTTTTTTGTGAAATTTCAAATTACAGTCGATCTTCAATTTTAGCCAACTCAATTTGCGCCTTCCAAGAAATACGCCGAGCTGCGGTTCCGGGTAAGAGGAGCCGCAAGGGGATGTGCCTTGGTCACTCATGCACGACAAAACAGTAGCATAACGATAAAGCGCAGTACCCCAACGGCCTATATGGATAACTTCGTCACTTTTCGCAACATTGCTACAAGGCTGTGATATTTATATTCGGAGCGCCTCAATCAGAGCCGAAAGTCAGAACCAAAACCGAGCTCAAATTGAAGTCCGACTGTATTTCTGTACTTTTCAGTTGAAGTGAGTTATTAATAATAATTAATAATTAATAAATGTTTATAACTATCTTGTCTATGATAGTAGTAGGGCTAGGCGGGTTCTGGGCCACTCTGAAGTTAGCTGCGCATCGATAATGCAGTTACCAACACCAACAGATGGCTCCACCAACAAAGGAAGGGTTCTGTTCCATGCTAAGTTACCGGCAGTCGGTAAGTGGCCTCGGTCGGTAATGCAGTTTCCTAATGTGACAACAGATGGCGCCACCGTCGGTTTTATCATCAATCGATTATGCAGTTTCCTAATGTGCCCAACAGATAGCGCTACCGTCGCAAGTTACCGAAGTCGGTATATTATCAGTTGGATCCCTGCTAAGTTAGCACTATAATGTGCGGTTCCGTGCTAAGTGACAATTGATCGACAAAACAGTTTATTACAATCAGCCGGTGAAACAGGAAGGTTGTTAACTTCTTATATCATCCTTCTTCTATATGCCGGTAAGGTAGGGAATCATGTTACCATTAGCCTGTAAAACAGGGGTGACATATAATTTTTTATGTTATTTTACCATCGGTCGGCTAGGTAGGGAATCACGTTATCATCAGTCGGCAAAACAGGGAGGTCAGTAACTTTTATTAATATCATTTTCTTACGTGTCGGTAAGCTATGGAACAATGTTACCAACAGTCGGTAAAACAGGGAGGTCCGTACATTTTTATATCATCATTTTACCATTAGTCGGTAAGGTAGGGAACAATGTTTCCATCAGTCAGTAAAACAGGGAGGTCGGTTACTTTTTGTATCATCATTATTCTACATGTCGGTAAGGTAGGGAACAATGTTACCATCAGTCGGTAAAACCGGGAGGTCATTAACTTTTAACATTATCATTTTACTATAGGTCGGTAAGGTAGAGAGTCGCAAGTTACTGACACCAACAGATCCAACACCACCGACCAAGTAAGGGTTCTGTTCCATGCCAAGTTATCAGCAGTCTGTAACACACAGTGAGGTTGGTCATGCAGATTCCTGCTGCGATAGCATTGCACCTTCGGTCTGTAAAGCAGAGAGGTCGGTAATTTTGAGGTTATTTTCCATGCTGAGTAGGTAAAACAGTGATGTTGGTAATGGAGATTCATGCAAAGTAAGCATTATGAGGTTCTGTTCCAAGTTAAGTTTAAGGTTCTGTACCAGGCTGAGTTACCAACGTCAGGTATATATATATATATATATATATATATGATCATTGTACTAACTCAATACCAGCAGTATAGATCGTTTCATTGATAAACTTCTTAATAACAATTAAAGTCTTCGTGACTTTGTTATAGCGGGATGCATAACCTCAAATAGCATGGCATTGAGTGGCGCGGAATGCCATATAAGAAAATGATATCTGAATGGTCGAAATTCTTACAGTTCACTAATTCTTTAGTGATTGCGCTAGGCTACTAATGAATTAGTAAAGCGAAGTTACTATATAATAGTGAACCACGTTTACTAATCGATATTAGTGAAACTTATACTAATTTATTAGTAAAATACTCACTATTTTAAAAGTAAAACCTCTAAATATTACTATTTTGCTAGTCAACCATATATTTACTAATTCAACTAGTGAAATGTTCACTAATTCTGATTTAGAGAGTAAGCCGCTCTATACGATGAATCCAACTTACAGATAACATCTTCAATTCAATCTTACCTATACACTTACTCTGTATAATTTTGAAATCAATAATCAGCAATTAAAATTAATGAAAGAAAAGTAATGCAAGAAAAGTGAGTCATGAAAACTCTAATCTCTACACACTGATACCATAAACACTCCTTCAAAATAATAAATATCACCAATGTAATATAATAAATGTGAACAGAAAGGAAACAAATTTGAAACCTACTCGGTGACCTAGCTTCAACCTTCAGACAACTTAATTCCCACCATACTCACAGTCTCTACATGTGTCCTTTTAAATACATGGTGCCCAAGCACATTTCCTTCTCACTGTAACCCCCCCCCCTCATTGCTTTTCATTTCTTCCACTTCTAAGCTCATTCACTTCTTCTCTTCACCCTTCCACGATGCCCATTTGTATCATTTATCCTTCCTGCTCGCTCCACTGCCAAATCGTCTCCCCTATTCTCCCCTTCATTAACCTCAGATCTACTTCCACTCCTTCTTTTTCTATCCTTTTCTTCTCTCATCTCAGCCAATCTTGAATTTCCTACTCCCTTTCTGTCAAATCCTTTTCTATTCACAGACCTGACAGAAGCCCATCTGTGCACGTCGAAATTTCTACGTGTAAAGTTGTCCAAGTACTATCTGTGCACGTGTACAGTTGTCCAAGTGACAACTGTGCACGTCAAAATTTCGACGTGCACAGATGGGCTCCTGTGGGCTTAGACGTGCACAGAAGTCACATTCCTAACTGTGCCATGCACAGGTGCGACTTTCCTAACTGTGCACGTGCACACATGTCACTTGCCCAACTGTGCACATGCATATATGCGACTTTCCTAACTGTGCACGTGCACACATGTCACTTGCCCAACTGTGCACGTACACATATGTGACTTGCCCAACTATGCACGTGCACAGATATCACTTTCTCAACTATGCACGGGCACATTTGTCACTTGCCCAACTGTGCACGTGCGCAGATGGAACTTGCCCAACTGTGCACTGCACAGATGGAACATGCCCACAGATGGAACTTGCCTAAATATCCGCGTGCACAGACGGAACTTCTACAACTGTGCGCGTGCACAGAAGAAACTTGCCTAACTGTGCACGTTTATGTCTTTACGTGAGGGTTTATACGAGGGTGGTCCTTCATATCTATGTATAACAAATTGTAAACAGTCAAAATTATTCAAACCTGGTGAAATGGAGCATACTAACATTTAAAAAGTTAGTTTATAAATATTTTAAATATTATTTTCATGAAATTATTCCTTCCAATTTAATATAGATACATGAAAATCTCTTTTTGTCCGACCCCCTTGAAAACGCGCCATTGCATGCACGTGAAGCAGGCGTAATGTGGCCGCTTCCAGCCCAGTATTGTGAAAAAATTGCAGGGTGGCGGCCCTGCCCCTCCCTAAAAACAGCGAAAAAAGTTTGGGAAACGCTGCGTTAGATCACACGTTGCCGGGTTTTAGCGTCCCGGGATTCAAGGTGTGTTAAAAAACACTTCTTCGTGGTACGGTCAATTCCACCGACAATCCATCTCGTACACCTTTTCCGGCCTCTGTTATACTTCCTTTTTCCAAATGCACTTTCGTCGATTTCAACGAGGTGACCTATGCCACCAGTTTTGCCACTCTTCTCTATTAACCAGGCGCCAATCAAGTCCCTGAATTCGAAAAGAATTTTTCTTAGCGTCATCGGGTTCAAACCTGTTTCCCTGCATATAACAGAAGATGGATATTTCAATATCCAGCGGACTAACACCTGAAGGACGATGACGATGTTAATTTTGACAATTTTGAAGGATGTCTCCTCCCTTGCGTTAATCTTCTTCCTACATTTTTTTCTTCCACATTGGTAGACAATGTTTTTATTTTGTCAGTTTTATTTTAAATGGAAGTTTCCCCCACACATGTCACAAAATTTTGTTTTTTGGAGGAGCCCCCAAAAAACGAGAAAGTTTATTAAACCCGTTCCTTCCACTTCGCGGTTAAAATCTCTCAAACTTTTCAGAAATTCCGTTTCAAAAATGTACTGCTACGACCGACTAGGTAGACGACATTTCGTAAACTGAATTACTCATCCAAAATATTTCCAGAAATGTAATTTACCTGTAAAGACCGCAATTAAAATTTTCTGAAAACGCCCTTATTGGTGCATTTTCCTCGAATCACAAGAAGACGAAGAATATTAACGTAAATTAACTGTAAATTGAAAGGAAATTTTTGCTTTGTTTTTTTATAAATTTTTCAGTTAACAAAAAGAACATTTACATGGAAAAGTATGTTTGAATTTTTGAAAAAATGAAGGCGGAAAAACACTTGTCATATGTCAAGGGGCTGGAGGTGAACCATGGAGTAGCTTCAAGCCAACATATTGAATCTGCTCACCCCCCCCCCCCTTAATCATACTCTTAGCGTCCTGCATTAGAGCGTTTCAAATATGGCCACTTTAATTTAAGCATAGATGAGGTGGGAGATTGCTCATACCATGTGTGTGATTTCGACTGACTGACCGCAGCGCGCCCTGTATGCCTTAGCCTTCCCGGAACCAAAATTAAAGGTCTAAAAGCGCGCCCTATATGCCTAATTGCTTGTGTTCGGGAACTAAAATAAAAGGTGGCTTACCTGCCAGCTCCTGCTACTCACGTGGCTAAACAGGGTACAATTTGATAAAGTCGATAGAGAAGATCGGAATTGGTAAGTCTGATATCATAAAAAGTAAAAACCAGAGGTAAAAACAACGGGTTGAAAAATTCTAAAGATAAATTTATATATTTTAATTAGATAAAAAAAAAAAAAGACTGTCTAGTGTGAAATCTTTTTTTGCTTATAGTAACATATGGTAACAACCTCTTTCCTCATACGGTACAATTTGGAATTAAATGAATGATATTTCTAAATAATGAAATATAATTACAACTTGAATTCTTTTTGTCTCATGTATATATTGTTCAACTTTTCTGATAAATTTTATCAATGAAAAAATTATAATACATTATTAAAAATTAATATAAATCAAATTTCGTCTATTTTTTCTGGAATCGTAAAACAGAATTACGGGAAGATTTATATGTTTAATATTTATCTTTCTTATAAGGCATATTAACGAACTGCCTATTATTACGGAATCAGAGCAGAGAGATTGATCAGCAGCCTGGGTCGGAGCAGTGTTGCGGAATGAACGTGTTATTTAAATAAGTAACACGAGAATCCACCCATCTCACGGTTGTGAGACGTGGCCATGAATGGGATTTACCGCGGTCCTACTGGGAGTTGATGTCATTTTTTTGATAACACTTGCTCCCATTGGGACCCTGCGGTGGTTGTTAACCTTTAGTGTTTAATTATATATAATAAAAAATAGGTTAAGCAACCACCGGTGGGTTCCAATAGGAGTAAAAGCCATCCATGAAAATGATACCGGCTCCCAGTATAACCACGGTAAATCACACCTGCGACCACATCTCACGACCGTGAGATGGGTGGCCACAGGGCACGAAGAAATCACAATGATAGGCCAGCGGAAACCTCTAGTGTCTTGAGGTCACGGAGCGACTCAAGGATGGTAGCTTTCTCCATTCATCTCGCAAGTGCCTTGGCATGTTTTTGGCACGCGGATATATCTTTGAGGTTACGAACTATTGATAGTTTCGCTCCTCCGAGAGCACTGATTACAAGAACAATTACTTTAACTGTATATTTTGGGTGCAGTCGCTGCAGCTCCATTTTAAGGTCTTGATGCCTCTCCTCTTTTTCCTTCTCCTTGGCAGTGACGTTTAAGTCGGTCGGAGCCGAAAATTCGTTCATGAATATAGTTCGTTTCTTGAAGTCCTTAAAAAGAATGTCAGGCCTCGAGTGTGCAATGGAGACTGCTATTGGGAAATCGTAGTTACAGAAAATTTGGCACTTTTCTTTTTGGATAATTTCCTCTTATCTCCGTCGAAGCGTTCATCACAAAAGTCCCAGGACGGCTGAATATTTCCTCAGGTAAGATATTTTGCAGGGAAGTCAAGATCGTTCTTGAAGTAACTTTCAACGAGAAATTCAATGGTGACCTTTATTTTGATCTTGACGATGACCCTCAAGGTCATTTCAAGGTCAACTTTTTTCAAATGGAAACTCCCTTTTTTACATCAGCAATCGATGGAGCGGGAAATTTTACGTTTAAATATGTACCTAGGTCATACATAGGTACATTGTAAACTTCCAAGATTTCCCAATGGAAAAAATTGACCTTGAAATGACCTTGAAGGTCATCGTCAAGGTCATGCTTAAGGTCACTACTGAATACGTCTTGTTAAAGTTAGTAACTTTGTTTGTTACGAAAAAATTTTGAAAAGCTTCTATTCCCAGAGTTGTGCAGACCTTGTTTAAGTTTACATAACCTTATTGTGACCTTCAAGGTTACAATGTACCTATGTATGACCGATGTAAAAAAGGGGGTTTCCATTAAAAAAAGTTGAGCTTGAAATGACATTGAAGGTCATCGTGCATGACACGCTGACGTAAAATGCGGTTACCGTATACTAAGGTGGACATGAAACTGTTCTGGTACGCGAAAATGAAACCCTCTGTACCTGAATTAAGTCCTGATGATCCGAGGAAAGCAAAAGTTAGCTCCTTCGACCATTTTTCTTCCTGAGTATTTTTAGGAGAGAATCTCCTCGATTCGAAATGATGTAAGCTGTACCCAGAATAATTAGATTATGAAGACATTGGAGAACTGAAAGTCCGCGCCTGCCACAGGGTCCCCGGGAGCGTAAGAAATTCGTCCTCGCTTTAGATGAATCTTGGCACATTTGTCCAATCCTAACTCCATACCATTTCAATTTAGTTGAACCAGAATCATGTTTATTTGAGAAAGTCTATATTATTTCTTCCAAAATGATATGTAAAAGTGTACAATAAGATGTGACTCTAAAAGTTGCATATCTATTGTAATAAAATTGTAGCCTGCAGAAGACTATTTCTTCAAGAGTTTTTGCAACACACACCTCAAAAGTTGACGTTTTCATGCTTCTAAATGGTGCCTAAAGGACCTTATTAGAGCATACTGGGGGGGGGTAGCCGAATTGTGACAGTCTATGACAGAGGACATTGAACCCCATTGACAAAATGTGACAATGGGGGGGGGGGGTCGAAAATTCGCCAAAAAACGGTGGCATCCTTTATGGAAGCTCCTTAATTGGCATATGCGTCTGCAAAGAAGCCGCAGTCCACCAGTGCTGCCTATCGATGGCCTGGATTGACTACAAGAAAGCTTTCGATTCAGTCTCTCATAGACTTATCATCTGTCTGTGGAAAAACTTGAAGGATCATCCACACATAGTGAAATACATTGAGAGATTGATATGTTTTTGGAAATCTAGGTGCACAATCTCATCTGGAAATTATCGTGTGACAACGAACAGCATCACCTTCTAGAGGGGCATCTTTCAGGGCGACACCATGAACCTTCTCCTCTTTTGCATCACACTTCTACCTCTATTTTTTTCACCACGCAATTCTCCTGGGTACCTCTGCGGCGATACTAATCATCGTTATCATAGGGTCACTCATATTTTATATGAATGACCTGAAGATCTATGCTTCTAGTGCAAGCCAAATTCAGAGTACCCTAAGTGTCGTCGAGGGGTGCACAGGAGAGATTTGTATGGGTTTTAGATTGGACAAGTTTGCCAAGATTCATATGAAGTGAGGACGAATTACTGACGTTTTCAGGGTCCCTGAACTCGTGAATATGAGTTTTATTAGACATCTTGACACTGGAGAGAGCTATACATACCTAGAAGTGCAAGAGAACAACATTCAGGACATAAAACCAGTGAAGGAGTCTCTCCGAAGCAGATACAACCGTCTCCTTTGACAGATTTGATCTTCCAATCTGTCGGCGCTGAACAAGGTATCTGCGACTAACATGCTTGCCGTCCCAGTTCTACTCTACTTGTTTGGCATTGTTCCATGGGCGAAAAAAAATATTGTCATGCTTAAGATCATGCATATGCAGCAAAATTTGCATATCAATTCATACATTCCACGATTGTACATCCTGCGACGTCAAGTCGGGCCCGGATTTCTAAATCTCCAATATCTTACTAACCGAATTATCCTGTGTTGTCTTCGTAAAAGAGAGGATTCGGTTTAATTAAATAATAGTATTTATTAGAACACAGGTATCAATACAATGATACAATGGATGCTGATCGGTGCGCCGATCTCCACTCCGACCAAGACTGACAGGACTCTCTCACGTCGTGCGACGCCAGCGCTATCTTATTGCGCGGGATTATAATCAAAATACGAACATAACATTTCCTCCCCCCTCCCCTTAAAAAAATCAAAAGTATATCTGTTCGGGGGTTGAACATTGCGCCTTTCTCTCCTAATCGCAAGTGGAGGAGCTGACGGTATCTCCTGACTAATTTCCTCTCCCTGATTGTGTGCACGTAGTGGTTCATCAACCGGAGGAATAACCATGTCCTCATATTCTACCACTCGCATTGAAGGATGCATTGAATCTGCAAGTTTACTCAATTTCATCTGATTGACATGCACTCGCCTAATAGATTCTGAATTTAATTTGACTAAATACATCAAATTGCCAAGAAGTTCCATCACTTTCGCAGGCAGCCATTTTACCTTATCTTTCTTGTTAGGACTAATTATCCACACTTTTTCATTCACCTCAAAGCTACATCTGTCATCTTTCCCCTTCGGTTGTTGATGCACCACTCTGTCTTTCGGAGATAGCATAGAAAGGGAATTTCTAAACTGCAATTTTAACATTAACTCCGCTAAGCTCGACTTTGTTACAGAACATGAAGTAGATCTGTACAATCTAAGACATTCAGTTAACCTATCTTGCACTGTTTCAAACTGTCTGGACTGAGATTTAGTGAGTTTTGGGACTGTCCTTGGACCTGACCTACCCTAAATAAACCGGATTTAGCTACGTTTTGTCACGCCTTCGTGAACCCCGCACACCGCGCGCAGCTCCTGACAAGCCTACCCGCGGCGCGGCGTTAATTCTCGAAAGCGGTAAACACAGCCCGCGCAGCTCCTGACAAGCCTAGCCGCGGCGCGGCGTCAATTCTCGGAATCCGTAAATTCGGGAACGTTGAATCCGAGTTCGACTGTATTTTTATATGATTGAATAATTTTCCTTCTAAACCATTTTTTACATAGTTTGGCTGGAAAATTGATTTTTCAATTTTAAGAACATTTTTTACGATTAAAACAAACACCATATGTTCTATACCAAAAAAATCTGCCCGCCGCGCGGGCACATTCTAGTCGCGTGTGGCTCGCTTCGCTCAGAAGTTTCAGCGCGCCTAGGGCGCGCGACTTTTGGTTCTCGTGCTTCGGGATCGATAACGTATGTAACTCGCGGTACGCGCTCGGCCTTTGTATTCACTTCACATTTGTGAGCAGGCCTGTTAAAATTAGAGGCCAAATCATCAACAACTGTAATTTGGTGATTGTGAATTCTCTTTTGTTAAAGTTCCTTCGACTTTAACGAACACATTCTTATCACGTGTCTCGTGCTTCGCACTCGATTTTGTAGAAAATGCGAACTTTTCTACATTATATTCAACTTTATAATATCAAACGTATATTATATTTAATTCTGTACCTCGGTCTGGCGCTGCTTGTTCATATATTTAAAAATAATGTACACATTTTATTTTTCGTGATTACTTTAATATTTGTTTCTTATTTTGCATTAAATTTTATTTCCAACTACCCTGAACAATGCATAATTTCAATAAATTTATATTATTACAATTCATAATATTCATTGGAATTAAAACATACGTATTTCCAATCTCTTGTTCTTATAATTTGAAAAAGCGTATCCTATTAAAAAAAAGGTTATTAAACATTTTATTGCAACTTCTGTGATTTTTCCATAAATTAAATTTTTTTTTAATGTTATTTTTCATGATTTAAACCAAAAATACGCATCATGGCGTAAGGTGGTTCTGAGCGAATTTGTAGATAATTATCATTCAGGCGAAATATTTTGATAAATAAAATGTTATTGTAGCTTGTGTCCTTTTTCCATAAATTTTTATTTTTTTATTTTTAATCTTATTTTTTACGATTAAAAGAAAGTCTGCTCTTCCTATATAAGAATTATAAATAAAAAATTTGTAGATACTTTTTGAGTGAAGAACTTTTGTCGATTAATTTTTTTTCGTACCTTCACTGTAAAAAAAATTTCTGGTAATTTTACCACGTTCAGAGTGGGTCCGATTATTAGCTACTCCCAAAGTAACGTTTTCTCTTACAATAACGAATATCCACTTTTAGTATGGAATTCAACTTTTAGGTTAAGTAAGTTTCCAGACAGATTCTGTAAAATTACAATGCTTTATGAACATTATGAATTTGAAGGTGATGGCATTCTAACAAAAAATATTCGTGTTTTCATTCAACATGGTAACTTTAGCATCTACATGAGAAATTTGAATTATGGTATACTACGTAATTATCAAAAGTAAATTGACATACATACGGATATAAATAAATAAATTTATTTTATTAAATACATCTTTTAACTATATTTTTCATCAATTTTGTGAATACATTTTTTTATAATTTATACCGTTCTGAAACACTCTTTGACAAATAATTGTAATTTTACCATGTTTTTCATTATTCTCCGCAACTTTGAAACTTTACAATTACTTGTACTTATACTACGTTAAGAGCTGTGCAAGTACGCCGCGTTATCAATTATTCTCGTGAGTGCGAACCAATAATTTTTAATTCGACGTTTTTTGCAGCAAGACTCATTTCTAATCCAAAAAGTGACTTGAAATAAATATGTGCATGAATAGTGTGACTAATATTCCTTTGGATTTAAATCATTTCGAAGAATTCAATTCATAAAACTTCAAACAATTAAAGTTAAAATTTAAAAAATGGAAATAAATTGGAAAAGATGTAACACTCAAAAAAATGTGATTGATTTTAGTAAGTTCAAAATGAGTTTGAAAAAATCCAAGAAAATTGAAAAGAATTTGAATAAATGTTGAAGAATTTAAAATGAGCTTAAAACACTTCAAGACGAATTAAACACAAACTGAAAACTTAAACAAATATCCATTGTTCTGAATAGAATTATTGACTTAACTTAAAGGAATTCAGGTAAATTAACAAAATTCGAAAGAGATAATGAAAGAATTACGAATTAATTAGGAATAATTCAGGGTGAGTTTCAAATGAATTCAAATTAATTGCAAAACATATTTGAAAATCTTTAAAAATCAGTGAGAACCTAGAAAATCCCTCACTTCTTGACAATGAATTCCTTACTGTACATTAAAATATTATAAAATCCCGAGGTTCTAAAAAATTCTTTAAACTCCCCGAAAAATTTGTTTATTTCTCTTAAAGTCATTCAAAGCCTTTAAAATTCCTATTAAATTCCCTGAAACCTCACATAGGTCCTATTAAATGGATTTACATTTTTGAAATTTTAGGAGACTCTTTTGATACAATACACCGTACAAATTTGTTCAAGTGTCTTGAAAATGCTTTAGAATATATTTATATACTCTAAAATATTTAAAATCCTCTGAAACCAATTGAATATTCCTTAGAATCTTCTGAAATACTCTTAAAGTTTTCAAATATTTAGAAATGTTTGGAAATCAATTTAAACATTAAATTACTGAAATTAGTTTAAAAATTCCTAGAATATTTCAAAATCCCCTAAGACATTTAAAATCCTTCAAAATATTTTGGAATTCCTTGAGTTTTTTTGAGCTTTTCAAAATCCCTTGAAATTTTTAAAAGCACCTTAAAATATTTCGAATCCTTTGAAATTCTTTCAAATTGTTGAAATCCTTTGATTCTTTAAAAATAACTTGAAACTTTTTGAAGCTTTCGAAAATGTCTTGACATCTTTCAAAATACTCTAAATGTTCTCAAATCCTTTACAATTTTTGAAATTCCTTCAAATTATTGCAATCTCTTGAAAATTCCTTGGAGTATTTTCAAATTCTTTAAATATTCATTTGAATTATTTTAAAATTACTCGAAAGTTGAAACATTTTAAAGCTTTCGAAAATGCCTTAAAATTTTTTTAAATACTCTAAAATATTTCAAATCCTCTGAAATCAATTAAATTACTTAAATCAATTGAAAACGCCTAGGAATCTTTTAGAATAATCTAAAAGTTTTCAAGTCCTCAAAACTTTTTTATAATTCCTTGTAACTTTTTAAATCTCTTGAAAATGTCTTGGAATCTTTTGAAACATTCTAAAATATCTGAAATCCTCTGAAATCAATGACTGAAGTGAATTTACAATCACTTGGATTCTTGAAATTGTTTTAATCTCTTTAAAAGCAAATGAAATATTAAGAAATAGCTTCAAATATTGCAAATCCTTTGAAATTCCTTCAAATTATTCAAATAAAAAAATTCCTTGGAGTCATTAAAAATTTCCGAAAATATTTCAAGACCTTTTAAAACTTTTTAACTTTAACTTTTTTAAAAAACTCGGGAGGACGGAAAGCCAAATCGGATTGGTATTATATCCATTGTCCCTATTGATGTTATTAGGGTGTTTTAAGATTAAGCGATAGGTGCAGAGCGTGTCATACACACGTTGAGTACCTAGAACACATACTATCGGGGTGTCCCACCCACGCAGAAACGACGTATATCTACAGACACAATGCGGCCCTAAGAGTGCTTTATTACCATCTTTGTCGCTCTTACGGTGTTGCCCGCGACCCTGCCCTGCCGAACGCTGCAAGGGAGATAGAATCAATTGTCCAAAACTAGAAGTGCCAAATTTTCTGGAACTACGACTTTCGGATGGCAGTCTCCGTTGCACACTCGAGACCTGACATTGTTATCCAAGACTTCGAGAAACGAACTATATTCGTGATCGAATTCTCGGATCCTTCCGAATACAATATCACTGCCAACGAGAAAGAAACGGAGGAAAGGTATCAAGACCTTAAAAGGGAGCTGCAGCGACTGTACCCAAAATATTCGGTACGAGTAATTGCCCGTGTGATAGGTGCTCTCGGAGGTACGAAACTATCACTGGTTCGTAACCTTGAAGCCATACCCGCGTGCCAAAAATATGCCACGGCATTTGCGAGATGGATGCAGAAAGCCGTCATTCTTGGGTCGCTTCGTGTCCTCAAAACACACGAGAGTTTCGCCGGCCTGTCGTTGCGATTTCGTCGTGTCCTGTGACCACCCATCTCACGGTTGTGAGACGTAGCCATAAGTGGGATTTAACGCGGTCCTACTGGGAGCCGGTGTCATTTTTTAGATGGCAGTTGCTCCCAGTGTGACCCTGCAATGGTTGTTAGCCTTATTTTTCAACTATATGTATGTGTATTGCAATGTGTGTATTGTAAATGTGTGCACTGTGTGTATTGTAAATGTGTATTGTAATTTTTATTTATATATTTAAATTTTTTAACTATTTTCAAAATTTTTCAAAAGCTTTTACAACTCTTTTAAAATCATTTAGATTTTTTCAATAATTCTTTAATCTTGCAAAAATCGCAAAGTCTTCTCTGATATCTTCCACGGTCTTTTTGGTGGTTTTAGGAAGTCATGTGAAACGATTTAAAACCTTTTTAAAAATTTTCTTGAAATCAATTCAGTCAAAATGAAGAATTGATTTGAATTTTTCGCAAAAATTTTGAAAATATCTTGGAATCATTTCAAATTTTGAATCATTTTCGAATTAGCATTAAAAATAAAAAAATTGAGTAAATTGAAAAAAGTCGATGTAACTGAAAAAAATGGAAGGAAATTTAAAAGAATCATAAAGACTTTTTAATTATTTAGGATGAAAAATAAGCATTCGGGAAATTCCGAATGGGGACAAATTTTTTAAATCTGAAAACATACCATTAGATTAATATAAATGGGACTGAATGGAATTAGTAAATAATAATGGCATACAATACATGAGAATTGAAGGTCAATTTAGGTGTCTTAGGAGGAATTTAAAATAAATTCAAAATCTGAGAAATATACATTAAATCCAGCGGATTTGAAGGCTATTGTAAAGAATTCAGAGTTAATTGAAAGGAATACAAAAAATCAATAAAATTCAGAAATCCTTGTATCCTCGTTTTTTATTTGTCAAAAGAAGCAACTTAAGTGATATTTTGATTTAAAAACGCTACTATAGTGACTCAAAAAGTAACTCACCCATCATCGTCGTTCAAATACTCGACTTTAAAATCAGTTGAGATGTGGCGAAGGGGACCTACAGGAATTTCCGCGATTTCATCAGTGGTCAATTGGGTAATTATACCGCTTTCTATGTTTATTTTTGCCCGTCCTTTACGTTTTCTACGAGTATTATATCTATATATTCCAGCAAGTGTATTATTACTCGTCAATATTGCAAAGACGTCACCATCAGATGCTGATAATACAATTTTACAGGCAAAGTATATAATCCAGGCATTATATATAATCCCTAGGCATTATATATAATGCCTGGCTATTTCAGGCAAAATATGTAATCAAATGCATATTATATACATTGCCTATGCATTTTATATAATCCCCAGGCATTACATATAATGCCCGGCACGAGATAGATAAAGTATATAATCTTCATTTTGAATATAATGATACAGTTAAAGAAGAGCATGATAAATTGACGAACACTTATGGAATTTAACACGCATTTTGCTTGACACTGAACTTTGTTTTTTAAACACAAACACTTATTGGTTTTACACTTTGGTTTGCAGGAATATTTGAAAAAAACTTTGCCCCGTTGAAAAATCTTAAATAGTATCATCAATTATTAACTTACAATTTTCATCAGATTTTGACGTTTCTTTTTAAATAGAAGCTTATTAAATTTTTTAATTTTCGTGACAGGCGAATTTAAAAAAATATTTTAACCATTTTTTCTAACCATTTTTTTTTTTTAATTTTCAAAAGTGCCATTTTTCAAAGATTTTCGCATTTTTAAAGAAACGTCTTGAATCAGTGCAAGGATAGGGTGGTCCAAATTTATACCTGTACGTACGTCTCGACAAAGTGGGCGGAGAACGTCGGTAAATTTGTATGAGAGCTTCGATTTTAATTACATGCCAATTTGGGACTAATTTACATTAAATTGTAAATTTGAATTTAACTAAATTGTCATTGGAATAATATGTATTCATTGCCAAAGTTAGGTCTGACATTACTTACAATGCCCAGGCAATTTGTGAAATGAGCGATTCCATGTCATATCATGAAGTTTAACACGGATTTCCCATTAGAAAAATATACATTTTTGTAAAGTTGATTCAGAGTCGTTAATATTAGGTAAATCAAATTGAAATTCAACATTTTTCTTTAAAATTAGTTATTAAATACGAATAAAAACTCATTTTTTAAATATCACCCCCATAAATCTGTTTTAAAGGGTTTCAAAAAAACCTTGTAAGTAAACAATTTAGTTTTGCGAGTTCTTGGCGCTAATTATGATTATTTTGCTTTTTTTTTAAATACAAATGATTAATAATGCTACTTTTTATTGATAATTAGATGTTTATATAAATTATTCAAACAATTTATTATTGTTTTTATCCATTTTCTTTTCGTCTTGAGTTATAAAGTCACGGTTTTTTCCAAATCTTTTAAATTATTATCAACTGTTCAGTTAAAGCGAACCAATAATGAATGTTGCAGTTTTTTCTATAATTTTCCATTTTTTATCCACTTTTCAATTAGTGTTAGGTAATAATGGATGCAATTTAACAAACGTAATTGTTTAAATGAATAATAATTTTTTTATAACTATCTTTTTTATTACTTCTTGTTAGTTGCGGTTTTTTTCTGAAATTTTGAACTTTTTGTTCACTTTTCACATTTACATTAATAGTACAAAGTCGACTATAAGTTGAAAAGGGCTTAGCGGAATAAGCATGTGAAATCGGCCCCCCCGCACGTATAAAGCTGAAATTAATATCATAAGTTCGTTTCCATGTGGTGGATTTTAATGAACAAAATATATGTTTTAAAGACCACTCTGGAGAATTAAACGAAAAATTGATGAATTCCTCGAACAAAAAATAAGCATTAGAAAAATGTTTTAAAATTTAAAAAAAAATTCCCCTATGTTTTTTTAGAGATACCACTTTTATTTTTTCAAGAAAAAATCCTTGCATTCTGCACTACAATTCAGACTTTTTATGATTTTTTGTTGTGTGGTGGAACATGGTTCAAAAAAATAAAAATCATGAGCGCGACATTGCCCCATGCAGTCATTTCGAGCCACTTATTTTGGATTGTTTTCTTTTCCTATTTGGAAAATTTAATAATCTGTATGGATTGGCTTCAGAATCACCCACAATAACTTACCAATTTGAGAATCTGTGTTGATTCCACTGCCATAAAGAATATTACTATCCTTGGAGTGAACAGCAAAAGCGGTAAATCCGTAACCACACGTTAAATCGACAACTTTATGCGTCTCTCCAAATTTTAACCGGCTCGGTTTTGGAATGAATGAAATATTATCAATTGTTCTAACCCTATCTGTCGTTCCCAAACCTCCATGTTCCGCTAAACCCCAAACGTAAACTCTTCGATCATCATCCTGGCCTACCGGATACTGAAAAACTAGAGAAAATACTGATTTCAGCAAAATCAAAATATTCGTATAAAAAAGGAAATAATAGAGACAATGTGTCAATTGAAAACTGTTATTTTTTGTGACAATAAATAATTTAAATATTACAAAGAGAAGAGAGTTATAAGATAATACATAAGGTTTAGAGTTAAGTAAAATAATAAATAATATATGAATTGAATGTGTCATTACTAGGTAGTGTTTTCAATTTCGGCTTCGGTGTTTTTGGCCTTTTTTCAGCTAAACTTTTTTTACTTCTTCGGCTAATTAATTTTGCACAGGTTTTGATTGTGTTGAACATAACTGATCAACTGCGCATTGAGGTTATTACACAATATTTCAAAAATATGTAACGAAAATCCATGTGATTCGAGAATCCTAACCTCTTTTTTTGTTTATGTGACGAGCACATTGACGAGGTGATCACAGGGGGCCGAGGGTGATGAGTGAATTGTTTATCCGCTAGGAGCAGCACCGTCGCTACGATAATGCGCGGTTTCTGTTTGAATTGAGAGAAACAAATGCGAAAATAGTTTTAAATAAAACTGGCTTTATAAATAATGTCTCAGTTTTTGAAATTAAATATAAGATCTGAGAGTGCAAGAAAATGAAAAGTTTCATATTTTAGGATGAAGGTATGTTTTCACGGAATTTGATTTGGGATTATTCATTGAATAAATATTTCACACGGGGTTCACATCTAGGTTCTCGACCAATCAGATTTGTTATAAATCAAGAAGATAAATGCAATTCCACGAATAATTCAAAATCCATGATCCATGAGAATATGGGAAAACAATTAATTCTTTTAAATAAAATGAATGTAAAGCTATCATATGAAATTCAATTTGAAACGCTTAAGATTTAAAATCGAAATATATGGAATTTTATACAAAATATTTAAATTTTCCAACAACAAAGAATAATTTTCTGCCAAAAGAGATGAATTTTTAACGAGATTTGTGCTTCCAAAATAAAAAGTAGGATGTTTTAGAAAAAGGATGAGTTTCAGATCCGAAAAGATCAATTTTCAACAAAAAAATACATTTTCAAAAATTTTCAACAACAAAATAGTCCAATTTACGTTGACTTTTCAACTAAAAAATATCAATTTTTTACCAATAATGGAATAATTAAATTTTCAGTTCAAAACATTTATTTTACACCAGAATGAAAACAAATTTTCAACAAAATACTTCAATTTAAAATGAAAAAAATCAATGTTCAACCAAAAAAGTACATTTTTAGAAAATTTGTTCAACTTTCAACCCAGCAGTTGAATCTACAAATAAAATAAATAATAATTTAAAATAAAAAGTTGAATTATACCAAAAAATACAAACTTTAAATAAAGAGGAATTAAAAAAAATAGTTTACTTTTCAACTAAAGAAGATTAATTTTCTACCAAAAAAGATTAATTTTCTACCAAAAGAGATTAATTTTCGACTAAAGAGTTGAGTTTTCAAGCTAAAAAGTTGAATGTTCTAGAAAACTTTCAAATTATCTAAATTTTCTTTTCTAAATTTTACATTACTTAATTTTATACATCTGTCTACTAAACCTTTAATCAACCCGATTTCCTGACTGAACAAATAGTGAGAATCATAATTCAAATACCGTCCGAAGCATGACGGCTTTTTGTACCAATTAGTTATTAAATCACCTTCAGGCGTTTTAATAATCAATAAATCTAAATAATGTAAAGAATTATCATTTTCAATTTCGTAAGTGAACTGGATAGAATCATCTATACTGTTAAAAGTGTTTACCACCTCTGCAATTTTATTGGTTGGTATAATCAAGAATAAATCATCCACATAGCGTTTATATAAGATGGGTGTAAATTTTAATTTTTCTAACGCTCTCCTTTCTATATGTTCCAACAACAAATTTTTAAAAAAATGGGAAATAATAGAGACCCCATCGGACAACCTGACACTTGTTTATAGAATTTGTTTTCAAATAAAAACACTGTATTATTAAAAACAGTTCTAGTTTAATTAAAATCTCATTTTTCGATATTTTAGTTAAGTTATGATGCAAATTAAAATTTTTCTCTATGCAATCCAAAGCCAAATCTAATGGAATATTATTGAACATAGAAACAACATCAAGAGAAACTAAAGAATGTGTTTTTGGTACTCTAATGTCTTTTAAATTATTACTAAATTCACAACTTTTTTTACGAGTGCATTAGTGTTTCCTGAAATCGGCTTTAAAATATTAGATAAGAATTTAGCTAAATTAGAAGTAGGATAACGAACAGTTGAAACAATTAGTCTCCAATTTAAACCTGGTTTATGCACTTTTGGTAAAGCATAAGCTTTTGCAACAAAACTTCTATGTGTTTTCAATCTATAAACCATTTGTTCGTTAATATATCTCTTTTTTCCCCACCTGGAAACAATATCGTTACATTTGTTTTCAACTGTGGGCACTAAGCTAGTCTTAACATTTTTGTATAAATTTTTATTTTCAAAATTATTCTGCACAGTTTGGTAATTATTAAATCTATTTGTTGCTACCGTGATACTGCCCTTATCGGCTTTTAGAAATAATAATTCTTCATGTTCTTTTTTTGAGCTTTCGAACATCTTGTTTAAGATTTTTAATACAATTTTCAATGTTTGCAACGATGTTGTTCACGGGAATTTCATTAGCGTTAAAATGAACACCAAAATTACTTCCTAGAGCCAAATATAACATTATATAGCATAACATTGACAGATATATTTATCTAAACCAACTTTTTGGAGCGAGATTTCAAGTTGTTTCTCCTTTTTCTTCGACCGGTTATATGATTTCAAAATTAAAAGTTTAAAAGCTTGGGGTAAATGGCTTGATGTCATAGAAGGAACTGTGAAAAATATCAAAAAATTTTACTCAATTAGTAAAAAATTAAGAACAACAATTTTGCAACAAGATTTTCTGATCAAATTCAAAATTCAAGGAGTTTTTCCTACAAAAATGTTTGCCATTAATAAAAACGTTAGTTTTGATTTCATAAACAAAAGAAATGAAGAAAAATTGGATAAAAATAATAAAAGATTTAAAAAATCTCTTTTGAATTTGACTATTAAAGATTGCCATTCAAAAATACATTTTTTGAATTCCAAGATAAAACAAGTTATAGAAAAATTAGATCAACAAGTTCCCTCTTTTATTATCAAGGAATGCTTTGAAAGGGAAGCAAGACTTAATAAAAATGCCCTTAAAGATAATATAAAACATGATCGAAAATTTGTAAACATTCTTAAGGAACAAGGAGATGTACAAAAATTGCATTTAAACATTCACTCAGTTCTTTTTCAAGATCAACCAGACCCTTGGTTTTTAAAGTTTGATTATTTGTAACAGTGTAACCTGAAAATCGGAAAGAAAATAGAAAATGTTGGAGTCTACTTTGCCAGATCAGTAGGTTATGCCAATTTATATTTGTCAATTGATTCTAGTACTTTAAATGGAATTAATTAATTGATTAAGTAAGAAAGGGATTAAGTTAATGTTTTTCACTGAATTTTATAATAATGTTGGAATATTTTTCTAATTAATTTATAGTGATTTGAATTGGAATTTGTCATTCATTTTTAATTCGCGGGATTTCTTGATTGATTTAATTGGTTTGAAAGGAGTTTCAAAGCCTTTTTTCCCTCTTATAAAAATCACCGAATTTTTAGAACTTTTTGACATGTTCCAGAGATTAACTGTAATAGGTTTCACTGAATTTTATAATAGTGTGCGAATATTTTTCGAACTAGTTTACCCAGCCTAAATCAAGACTTCCACAGTATTTCAGGAATTGCTTCTATCATTACATTTTCGAGAATATTTAAGAGAGGTCCACTTGAAGCACTCAATATTTCCAAATTTCCAAAATTTTGGAAAGAAACAAAATATAAAATGCTAAAGCTTCATTATTTATAACCGTGTTACCTGAAAATCGGAAAGAAAATATAAAATGTTGGAGTCTACTTTGCCAGATCAGTAGGTTATGTCAATTTATATTTGTCAATTGATTTTGGTAATTTGAATGGATTTAATTAATTAATTAATTAAGAAAGGGATTAAGTTAATGGTTTTCACTGAATTTTATAATGATGTTCGAATATTCTTCTAATTAATTTATAGTGATTTGAATTTGAAGTTGTCACTCTTTTTTAATTCGAGGGAATTCTCGATTGATTTAATTGGTTTGAAAGGAGTTTTAAAGCTTTTTTTTCCTCTCATAAAATAATGGCATTTTTAGAACTTTTCGACAGGTTCCAGAGATTACTTTAATATTTTTCACTGAATTTTATAATAGTGTTCGAATATTTTTCAAATTAGTTTGCCCAGACTAAATCAACACCTCCACAGCATATCAGGATTTCCATCTCTCTTTACATTTTCGAGAATATCTAAGAGAGGTCCACTTAAAGCACTCAATATTTCCATCAGTTAACTTGATTAAAAAGACGTTATTGGAAATCGACCCTTGACACATGGTTACCCTTTATTCTCAAAATCAGTCGCGGGTGTGCTTAAGAAGAGGAAGGTCGGGTTTCCCAGAATTTAGGAAAGAAACAAAATATAAAATGCTAAAGTTTGATTATTTGTAACAGTGTAACATGAAAATTAGAAAGAAAATAGAAAATGCTGGAGTCTACTTTGCCAGATGAGTAGATTATGCCAATTTATAATTATCGATTGATTTTAGTACTTCGAATGGAATTAATTAATTAAGAAAGAAAGGGATTAATTTAATGGTTTTCACTGAATTTTATAATAATTTTCGAATATTTTTCTAATTAATTTATAGTGATTTAAATTTGAAATTGTTATTCTTTGTGAATTCGAGGGAATTCTCGATTGATTTGAATGGTTTGAAGGAAGTTTCAAAGCTTTTTTTTTTCTCCTATAAAAATCATGGCATTTTTATGACTTTTTGACAGGTTCCAGAGATTAATTTAATGGTTTTCTCTGAATTTTATAATAAGGTTCGAATATTTTTCTTATCAATTTATAGTGCTTCAAATTTGAAATTGTTATTCTTTTTGTATTCGAGGGAATTCTCGATTGATTTTAATGGTTCGAAGGAAGTTTCAAAGCTTTTTTCCTCTCTTATAAAAATCATGGCATTTTTAGGACTTTTTGACAGGTTTCAGAGATTAATTTAATGGTTTTCACTGAATTTTATAATCTTCCGTCAGTTCGTTGCCAAATAATCGAATGGAAGACTAATCGAATACATTCGAGATTAGCGCGGCAAATTCAAATTACTAATTAATAATTTTATATTCATTAGCTAATCCAATGCGTCCCTGAACATACATTTTTAGACTCCAATTATTATACATTTTTGATCCCGATTCCGTTTTTATTTCTATAAGGTATTCATCTTAAAAAATATGGAAAACCTCTAAAGTGTGAAGTTGTGATGTGAAATTTGTCATATTATAGGAGGAATATGTAGAGAACACAAGAAAACGCGATAAGTGGAGCCTTACAGAAAATTCGATTCAAATTCAAATAGCCAAATTTCATTCTCCTTGATGAAAAAAAATACCTTCAAAATGTATTTTTTATATTTTATTAATTTTAAAAAAGAATATTAAAAGTACGGTGTCGCATTATTATACACCTGCAGAGTCATATTTTTTCAATGAAACAAATAATCTACCAAGTTCAAAGATTTTTAAATAAGTAGAAAATATTATGTGATTTATATATTTAGAAACTAGTGGAATTTTCTCGCTATAATAAGGAAACTTCTCTAAATCATTTGCAACGTTCTTAAATCATATAAGATTTTCTGTAAAATGCATAAAAAGTGTTGAAAAATAAACCGAGTTTTTTCCTAAAGAAAATACAATTAGTGCGCACCTAGCGCGCACATTGTTCTAGTTTTTAAATAATATATGTATTGTATGTTCAAATTTGTCTGGAAACTTGAAACCATTTTCAGAAGACTACATTTGCTTCATAAAATCATTTACATTGTGAAATATGAACAAACAAAGCAGTTGTCGTGCAATACGTGTTCAAATTTAAATCCACTACCAACACTTTTACGACTTGTGATAAATAAAAATTATTTCCAATTACGCGAACACTATTTCTCTCCACTCGTCTTGAACGTGAAAAAATACAAATAGTTTCATACATTATCATGCGAATTGTAAAAAAAAAAATGAAACTTTTACATAAGATCAGCTTTAACTTTATCCCAAAAGAATTGTTGTATTCATTCATCATATTTAATCAGTAAGCTTTGAATTCATCCTAAAAATCTGGACAGCTATGTCACGACCGTCTGTAAGTCCTTCGAAAATGTGAAAATTATGATTTTAAGAATTAAACTTATTTTTTAAATAACGCTCCATCTGTATTTGTGTATGCATGTATATTAGGGCGGTCCAAAAGTGCATTGGAATTTTTTTTTCTATTAATTTCTATGCATATCGCCTGGAAATTTGTTCGAATCCACACAAAAATAAATTCATCTTTTTTGTTTTTTAAATGAGAAGTAAGAAAAAAACAAAAATAACTGTTTAAACAGTTTATTATCATTGTTAATAATATTCTTTCAGAATAATGATAGAAAATTAATGTTTTCAAACAATTTTCCACTGTCTGTTCAATTTTTAAACAGAGTGAGGTAAATACTGAATTAAAGTTAACAAAATTAGTTGTTTAAACAATTTATTGTGATTTTTAACACTATCCCATTTGAATAATACCAGAAAGTTGCGGGTTTTTCTGAAATTTTCAACTATTTGTCTATTTTTCACTTGAAGTGAGTTAATGATCAATTCAATTTTTTGTTATTGTTGGACCTTTTTGGGTTTATTTTTATATAAATAAATTATTAACAATTTAAAGATTATGAACGAAATTTTTGTAGTCAAATCTTGAATAAAAAACTTTATATTTAGGTTACTGATGTCATTCGTCTTGTTTACGAATATAAATTGCTTATCATCGTTTAACCAATAAATACGTCATAATCGTATTTCTTAATAAACTTTAGTACAGGTATGACAATTTCAATATAAATAAATTTTCTACCAAGAAGTTTAATAATTTACTAAAAACAGGTAAATTCTCAACAAAAGACATACATTTTAAGCTTGTAATAAAAGACCTTGAATATCGTTTGGTCCAAGTGTAGAGTTTTACTTGGTGACTTTGTGAAGCTCTTCGCCTGAGGTGATTGCTATAGATTGATCAGCAACCTGGGTGGGAGCAGTATTGTGTTATGAATTAAGCTTCCTATAAACAAAGGTTCCTATAAAATAGTTGAATTTTCAATCAAATAATTACGTTTTCAATATAAATAAATTTTCTGCCAAGAAGTTTAATATTTTACGAAAAAAAGGTAAATTCTCAACAAAAGACATACATTTAAAGCTTGAAATAAAAGACCTTAAATATCGTTTGGTCCAAGTGAAGAGTTTTACTTGATGACTTTGTGAAGCTCTCCGCTTGGGGTGATTGCTACAGAGATTGATCAGCAACCTGGGTCAGATCAGTGTTTTCGAACGAACGGAGCTTTCTATACACGAAGCTTTCTATAAAATAGGTAAATAAAATAAATTTTTTACCAAAAAGATTCATTTTATACTGAAAAAAGATAAATTCTCAAGAAAATACATACATTTCAAGCTTAAATAAAAGACCTTAAATATCGTTTGGTCCAAGTGTAGAGTTTTACTTGGTGACTTTGTGAAGCTCTTCGCCTGCGGTGGTTGCTATAAATTGATCAGCAACCTGGGTAGGAGCAGTATTGTGTTATGAATGAAGCTTCCTATAAACAAAGCTTTGTATGAAATAGTTGAATTTTCGATCAAATAATTACGTTTTCAATATAAATAAATTTTTTACCAAGAAGTTTAATAATTTACTAAAAACAGGTAAATTCTCAACAAAAGACATACATTTTAAGCTTGAAATAAAAGACCTTAAATATCGTTTGGTCTAAGTGAAGAGTTTTACTTGATGGCTTTGTGAAGCTCTCCGCCTGGGGTGATTGCTACAGAGATTGATCAGCAACCTGGGTCAGATAAGTGTTTTCGAACGAACGGAGCTTTCTATACACGAAGCTTTCTATAAAATAGTTAAATAAAATACATTTTTTACCAAAAATATTCATTTTATGCTGAAAAAAAATAAATTATCAAGAAAATACATACATTTTAAGTTTGAAATAAAGACCGTAAATATCGTTTGGTCCAAGTGTAGAGTTTAACTTGGTGACTTTGTGAAGCTCTTCGCCTGCGGTGGTTGCTATAGAGATTGATCAGCAACATGGGTGGAAGCAGTATTGTGTTATGAATGAAGCTTCCTATAAACGAAGGTTTCTATAAAATAGTTGAATTTTCTATCAAATAATTACATTTTCAATAAAAATTATTACATTTTCTACCAAAAAGATTAATTTTATACTAAAAAAAGATAAATTCTCAACAAAACTACATATATTTCAAGCTTGAAATAAAATACCGTAAATATCGTTTGGTCCAAGTGAAGAGTTTTACTTGATGGCTTTGTGAAGCTCTCGGCCCAGGGTGATTGCTACAGAGATTGATCAGCAACATGGGTCGGATCAGTGTTCTCGAACGAACGGAGCTTTCTATACACGAAGCTTTCTATAAAATAGTTAAATAAAATGCATTTTTTACCAAAAAGATTCATTTTATACTGAAAAAAGATAAATTCTCAAGAAAATACATACATTTTGAGCTTGAAATAGAAGACCTAGAATATCGTTTTTGTCCAAGTGAACATGGGTCGGATCAGTATTGTGGAACAAAAGAAGATTTCTATAAAATAGTTTAATTTTCAATCAAATAATCACATTTTCAATCAAAATAAATACTTTTTCTACCGACTGTATTTCTGATTTTTTTTATAGATGTCGCTGCAGGCATTTATGTGCTCAGTCAAACCTACCGTTTCCCCTTAAAAGATAACCTTAGAAGGCACAAGCGATGAGTCGCATTCGTGAAAATCCACCCGGGGCATCAACGATTTCGCCTGAAGAGTCCGCATCTGCGCCCACTCCCAGAGAGGTCGTGGCGGTGGTCGGACTAACCGAGGCACAAGAGGAGGACGAGGTCGTGGTAGAGGTAGTAAAAGCTACGACTCTAATCTACAGTCACACCCCAGGCCCATGAAACCGAGGTTCGGAAGCCTGGCCATCCACATAAAGCCCAGTCTCCACTCACAAACGATCCATTATACTTGGATGCGTTCGTGATTGAGGGCGATAAAGGTTTTATCGAGGAGGCAGGAGTGAAGAACTTCTCCCCAAGTTTCGAGAGTTTCATCTCCTTGGTTGAGCGCACGTACACTCAAGTGTGCACCGCAGATAAACAATTCCAACGCCATGTCTCGCTTTCCATGTACGTGTATTATAACGTACTGCACCTGCATGCGCGCATAGCCGCCATCAGGCAGCACACCGGAAAAAGTGTGACAGAGGAAAATAACCTGGTGATGTATTTGAAATCATGCCATTATCCAGTACACGAATCGATTAATGCGTTTCTTCGGGGTACTGGCGATTTCGTCGATCCACCGGGTATATATCACACTTTCTCCATCAGAGTAATATCCGTTCCAACAGCTTTCGCTGGAATGAGCGGATTCTATGGTCCGATCACTAATGTTTCACACTACATCTATGAAATATACGTGGCACCTAGCGTTGTAGCACAAAGAGTGCTTGCAGATTATCTCTAAACGACTCAACAAAATAGAGATCCCGTTTGGAATCTGCCAGAGGGTATAAGTCCAGTTGAGCAGATAGTAATAGCTAACCCCATCGCGGAGATAGTTCAAGGAATGGAAAACGAGGGTGATGATTCACCTGGACAAGGCGAAGACCAGCCACCGCAAGTGAACGTTCCAACACAACCAGAGGCAGCAGCACCACCAGCTGCACCAGAGCCAGTGACTGTAAGGCCTACGGCTAACTTACTTGGATGGGGACGCGCCACCAAGTTAACAACGGAAAAACGACAAACCAATGAGAATTGCGGAATAGGAGGCGAAGAGGAAGGTTTTCCGGCAGAGGCTGCTAGATTTTGCCTTAACAACGGGCTCTTCGAGTACACCGCAGGACAAGTAACTCGATCATCTCAGTACTACAAAACCGGCGCTTCGTTACACGAATATATCACTGAGTCGCAAGCATAGTGTGCGTTTGTAGAAAAAGGCGAGGAGTCACTTGGATTCAACAGTTCGAGGAGATATGTTGAAGGAAACATCAGGGCTTGCTCAGCATACCAACTGCAGCATCGTATGTCAATAGCTGCACGCGTTTTGGCGTACCGTATGCGTAAAGACCCTGTAGATGAAAGACACAGCTGGTGTTGCTACGATTTTAACCAATACCAGCAGGTTCCACAAAATTGGGTTGAAACACGGAATGCAGTCTTCAACTACGGCTCGGTCACTCCACTGAATGCCGCAACAAAGTACACAGCATTCACGGAAAAGGATTGTCTACGTAGTCCGCTACTTGTAGCGGGAGTAGTAACCCAGAAAGGATTCTAGGAGAAAGATGCGACGTGACCAAGCCCCGCGATCGTAGCTTTCATTATTATATTCTTATTATTACATCATCATTATTATTTATTATTATTATATGAGAGAAGTTTTAGGCTCCGGAAGCTGCGATCATGGTTCCTTAAAGCAACCAATCCCGACGCAACTGGAACGTGTACGTTAAAATTACTAATTTAACAGTCAGATACAATGCTACTAATTGCGTTAGTAAAATTTCTACTAATTCGGATTTAGAGAATAGAAAGTAGTTATGTAGTATTGATGAGTTCCTTAGTTGAAAGTGATCAATATTTCAAAAACAGAATGCAAAAGGTTCAGAAAAATCAGTGGACTGCAATAAAAGGATTATAAACATTGGCATTTATGTCATTAATGATATATCAATAAGACATACGATAGCAATGATAGTAAAATTTCATTATAGACAAGTATAGTACCTGATATTGAAGTAAATGAAATGAAAAATAGAACACAAATACATTTTTCTAATAAGATTTATGTTACTTGGTTGGAGCAATGTGTAATTTATTACAATAATAATAATATATATATATATAATTTAATTATTTATTCATTCATATTATTTGCATACAAAATAATGACAAAGACGCGCGCCTTGGCGTGCGTAAGGCTTCTAGTTTCTCATAAAAAAACTCACTGGAATTTTAAATTTAAAGTAAGTTCTTATCAACTTTAAGAAGTTTGAATTGCGGATCTCGGGCATTAACTAATGATATTCCTCGTGACTTGAAGTTGAGCTGGGATTCTTTTCTTCTAGGGAAAGGCGATAGGATAGAAGAAAGGGGAAACTCATGAGGGGAGAAAAATTACAAGGGTGGAAATACAGGGCGAGGTTATTGCCCTTTTGAATTTGACAAGAATGCATTTCTGGATGATATTAGGAGGTCATAAAAATACAGCACATGGTGCCCCTTCAAAGTAATTTTTATGGGAAATAATATCAATTGTTTCCCGATAAGCTATTTTTTCATTTGAAACCAATTTATTATTATATCTGCAGTTCTTTTTCATTTTGAATTTTTGTGATTTTAATTTGTTTACTGCAGAAATGTCTTGTAATACATTATTCCAAATTCGACTTTTAGCATAATGTATAGAAAATATAGATAAGGGGCCATCCATAAACTGGGTTACCAATTTTTTGTTATTTTTGACCCCCACATCGAAAAGTAACGCACGAAAAAAGTTCTCCCAAAATGGGGGGAATAGTGTAGTTTTTCACGAAAATAGGGGAATATATTCTTTTATATAAAATTAATGAATATGTCATAATTAGTTCAATATGAAATACTTTAAATTTCTAAGATTTCAAGTCGAGATACATTGCATTTTCAACCAAAAAGTTATTTCTACGAAAAGACATTCAGCCCAAAAAAGTCGAGTTTTCAACAATAAGAACATTAATTTTTAACTACAGAATTGTTTTAAAAACCAAATAGTTGAACTTGCAATTAAAAAAAATAGAAGAATTTTCAATCAAGAAAGATGACTTTCGTATCATAAAAAATGAATTTTCAATCCAAAAGGAGGAATTTTTAACACAGCAGTTCAATTTTCGACTAAAAAAAATAACTATGAAAATAGTTCAACTTTCAGCCTACAAATATGCATTTCCACCAAATGACCGAATTTTCAAACAAAAAATATTCAAATTTAACCAAAAACTTTTTTAGGAGACAGTTTAATTTTCAACCCAAATAGTTGAATTTTCAACAAAAAAGTTCATTTTCAACAAGAAAACCTTCAACAATGGTGTTGAATTTTTAATCAAGAAAGATGATTTTTAACGCAAATAGTTGAATTTTTAACTAGAAAAGATATTCGTTGAACCAAAACTAGAATCGTTAAATATTTTGTTTGAAAAATTAATTTTCAACAAAAAAAAAAACGTTTTTCCAACAAGTTGAACTCAATCAAAATAAAACAATTTTTAAACCAATAGGTGAATCCTCAACCAAAAAGATTAATTTTCAACAAACAAGAATCGCTTGGAACTTCTTGACCCAAAATGCGGTTACGGTATGCTAAGGTGGAAAGGACACTTTCCTGGCTTGCGAAAAGTGAACCCTCTGTACCTGAATTAAGCCCTGATGATTCGAGAAAAGCAAAAGTTTGCTGCTTCAACAAGGACTGTTTTTCTACATTCCTGTGAAAATATATATTATATATATATATTCAAGGGCGCTCCAAAAGTATGGATACACCTGGATAACTTTCGAAGATCGCATCCTACGAGAAAACAGTTTTGACAAAAGTTGTTGAGTTTGGTCCAGGGTCCAATAGTGACCTTGCTTTTGATTCCCAGGTCATTTTTGAGGGTCATTTTAAGGTCAACATATTTTTTCGGATCACATTCTATGAGTTAATGGTTCGGACAAAAGTTGTAGGGTTTGGTCCAAGGAATCTAATGGTCACCTTCACTTTGACTTTAATCTTTGACTTTTAGTTGGTATAAATTTGATTATCTTTATTCAAGAATCTTTTTATGTTCTGTTAATCATACATATTCAAAATCGACAATTTAAACTTAAACATGATATATCTGTATATCTGTTTGTCGTCTGTATGTCTGATGCCTGCTGTCTGTCTGTGGTATGTATGTTAAATTGTTTTTTTTTTTTTCGTTAACAAGATTCAAGTAAAGTTTTATAATTTATGTTCGAAGTATCCACCATTTTTAATTTGGCAGTTCTCCAGATGTTTATGAAATGATGAAGTTGCGTCCAAAATAAATGGCTGATCGAGTAAAGCAGCATCTTCAATATCGCAACGTCGCAGTTCATCTGAATTTTTAGGCTTTGTCGCATTAACTTTACTTTTTAAATAGCTTAATAGATTAACTGCGACGTCGAATTATTAAAGAGGCTGCTTCAATCGATCAGCAAGTAATTTTAGACGCAACTTCATCATTTTATAAGCGTCTGGGTTATTGCAAAATTGACAGTGGTGGAGACTTCGAACGTAAATTATAAAACTTTACTTGGCTGTTGTTGACAAACAAAAAAGCAATTTAACGGACATACGACAGGCAGACGAGAGACATCATATAGACGGGCGACAAGCAGACAGACGACAAGCAGACAGGCGACATAAAGACGACAGAAATACGACATACAGGCAGGCAGACGATATAAAAAAATGTGATCAATAGCTGACACGTCCTGGTCGAGACTCTGGTTTTACTGAGACCAGCTACGAATATTTATACGTTGTTTAAGTTTAAATTATCGATTTTTAACATTTATGATTAACAGAACGTAAAAAGATTTTTGAATAAGCCAGTGAAAGTATTTCTGCGGATTACTAAGAGAATATCACTGGCTGAAACATCTAGTGGTTTGACATTTCATGTCTTACGCCAAGTTTGATGCTGACATGGGATGCCAGTACTCACCATTGCTATTGCTAATGAATGCATTTCAGTGCCACCTGGAGGACGTAGCCATTACTGTATTTCTTTCACCACTTTGCATGTGGAAGTGAGCAAACCATGGTCTACATCGCTATGTCGGAGTATCGGCAGATCGCGCTAATTTGGTCTCGAAATCTAAGCACTAATACTGTGAACCTTTGTGGCAAAATAAACTGGATTTAAAGCAAAATTACGGTCCTGCCTTGATTGAATTACCCGTCGCATTCGCTATCAACATGAAGAATTTACGATTCACTGGCACCCCCCAACCCCCTTCCAATGGTTTTTGTATGTGGGGGCGTATGGTTTAAGGGGCCGTGTGGAAAAGTTGGAAATGGGGTTGGGGTCCTACGAGTCCCAAATGCCCCCAGGCGGGATCGTCTCGAATTGGAAGGCACCTTGTCCTCTTTTCCAGTTCCAATAATCAGAAATTGTTTAAGTTAATTACTTTTCTTGTTATTAAGCTACAAACATAGGCATGATAAGCGTACGTGGAGACCGAACGAGAGGCCTACGAAATCCACACCCACCACTTACCACTATAGCTGCACGAGACGTGTCCGTGAGCTCCACTGGCTCGTGCCTAAAACTGTAATGGTAAGTGGAGAGAGTGCTTTTATTAGTCGCATCCCCACTTCACAAATGCTGGCTTGCAGACTCTGCTACTATCGCCCGTCCTGTGAAATTCAGATTTGACGCGTTAGGTCCCTTTCTTCGCGGACGGTCACAAATAATATCTCGCGTCTCTTCCCTAGTACGTGACCCAACTCTGTCGCATCTCCACCATCTCACTAAAAATGAATTACTGAATATATATATATATAATAAATAAATAATGACTTTATTATTTATTTGTGAGTACTCCAAAACTTTCAGCGTTAAAAATCCGTTACAAGAAGCAGGAAAAATCGAACCAAAGTTATTCTTAAGGTTTTTGGGAAGAGACTTCGATCGTAAGGATTATATAGGTCGTATCTACTATAACGATCGTATCGATAGTGAGAATGTCGACTAGCACAGCGACCCGAATGGCTTCCAGAATTACTATTTTGTCGATAAGAATCGGTGCCATTGGCATATGATCGTGTTTGATTTGGACTGCTATAATAATGACTGTCTAAACACAGAAAAGGGGACGAAATAATTAAAAACAGTACATTGCGTGAGGTTAAAATAGGTTATCTTTTGTTTACGCATGCCAAGAGAGAGGATGTGTAATAGAGAAATAATGTGACGACAGACGCCTCGCAGAGGTGCTCTTTCTTTACTTCAGACTTAGCACGTATCGGTTGGACCGCTAATGCATGTCAACATTGATATTTTCCCACAATTAACCGTCGGTAGAAGACCGAGGTATTAAGTAGTCAACTCGTCTCTAACTGTTTATGAATTGTGACACATTGCCTGCGTGGGTAACACAACCTCGACTTAGTTTACTTACTTTGTCCCTTTTTGCGATGCTGGTGCTCTATGTTTTCGTCCAGTTGCTTCAACTTCCTCATTAACCTTTCGTAACTTTCATCTTCTGATGGGTCATCACTACCGTTTCCTTTTTTTATTCCTGCCTTCACTAAAAATCACTTACTTGCGACTTCCATCGGACTTTTACCTAAATAAATAAATTGAATGAAATTAATACTGATTAATAATAAGAATCATTGACTAATTAATTAAACTTATCAATAATAATTCTGAAATCTGAACTTAAAATTAATTGTAGAGAGAAGCTCACCAGGCATTGTATTAAAGTATTCTTTTGTGTTAAATCATGATTTACCTTTTAATACCCTCTACATTTGAATAACTGAGCTCTGATTTATTCAAAGTGTGTCAACTGTTTTTTTACTTCTTAGAATTGATTTGACTCGCACCTGCTTTTCTGGGATGACATAATTTGGTAAAAAACAAAAATTCAGAATATAAAAATACACTCAAGGGCATGTGATACTTCGTCGTGTGGTAAATCGGGATCAGTTCCCCCGGGTTTTTGTCCACAAAAATTAAAAAAATTTTAAACTGTATTTGGAGATGCTATAAAATAGAATAACAGACGTCCTCGAACTCTTGTTTGAGGGATAATAGCAAACAAATGTTATTCTGCTAAATAAAATTTTTCTTTATGTGCACTATTTGGAGGTTAGGATTCTTTGTTGAGGTATCTGCCATTCCAATAATGTAGGTCTCTGTTGTACCTCAAAATACACACATATTAAACAAATTCAGCAAAATGAAATTTTTTACAATTATTTCACAACAGAACCTTTCGGGACCCGATGTCGAGGGATCTGAGCTCGTCTTTCGTCCGTGGAACCACTCCAAATAAATAAATTACCACCAGGAGGGCAAGCGTTTTCGTTGCAGAAACTTTGTTTCTCGCCGACAGTTCGGAAAATCGAATCCGTCAGCTGAGACGTTCTGAGCGGGTGGTTGACATTAGCTGGTGGATCATGGAAGTGTTGAGATGAGTCTGCGAAAAACTGCTAATATTTCTGATTCATCTCTTCCTCTGCTATAGACTACACTGAGCGTCAGATAGTACCCGTATTCTGTGAACAAAAAAGTCTACTTAGCTATGGATCTGAAGTCACATATTTACAAGTAAAGTATCTAATACAGACTCCTAACTCTTTCCCCTATTTCCCTCTTTTCTTCTTTTATAACAAATTCTTTTGATTTCTACTGCTTTCAAGAAACTTCATCTTTTACACGTTTTCTTTAACTAAATGCGAACTCAATGTGTAGAATTCAATGAGAAAATACAATTAACTTTCGTTGAAAGTTAATTTTTTTCAATTGAAAAGTCTACTATTATAGTTTTTGGTTCAGATTTCCTCTCTTCTAGTTTAGAATTAATTTCTTTCGGTTGAGAGTTCTAATAGTTTATTGTGGTTAGCAAATTAATGTTCTTGGATATAAATTTGAATACTGCCCCCTAAGTGCGCCCTAACGTGCGACCAAAGCTAGCCGCGCGCGATGAGAATGTGCCTACGCAGCAGGCATTTTTGTTTTATTATTAACTGTGGCCATAGCTGACTGAATATACAGACTCTATTTAGGTTCAAAAATATTTTTTTATTGTAGCAAACTGATTTCCTTACCAGTTCCTTCTATCATTTTGATCATAAATTGGATCTTTGATTTAATTTTGGTTCAACTCAGCAACAGTGTTGGTGTACATGTATATTTTCGCTCATTTTAGAGTGGCAGCTGTAGTATATATTCCACGAAGCTTTGTTTCATTTTGCTACAATATTGCTACGGTGTCACCATTGGATGTTGCTAAAACATTTCTCTTTTCTGTTGACATGAGCGCAAGGACATTACGGGCTACTCTCAATTGAATTGGTTTATCGAGAGAGAAAGTATAAGAGCGAATTTCAAAGATCTGAAGTAAATTGAAGTGGGAAATAAGCCGAAAACATTGAGTTATAAATCCATGTATGGAAAGAGCGAGGGAATAACCATGCCTGGCAGGAGGAAATCTCGACCTGGCACAAAGAGGAGGCTCGGCGCGTAAAGACTTGGACCTCGTTCGAACAGGGCGCTCGGCAGCAGGACACCTGGCAGGAGAATCAGTTTTGTGATGCTAATAAAAAAGTACAGAACGTGAAACATCAGGAATAGGTTCACCATTAGGAAAGCACGCGTACCCTGAACTCCGCTCTGCAACAAGCAACAGAGAATCACATTCTTCTTAAAGTGAGTAATCGTATGTTGGTATTGACTGTGTGCACTTCCTAAATGAAAATTTAGAAATGACTAAGAGCGCGCTCATAGGTTCTATATGCCTCGTATGATTTGGAGCAGAGACGGAAATTAAAAACTAGGCACTAAAAACAATACTTAAATTCGTATGCAAACAACTTTTCGATATTCGAACACATTACGTTATTTCTTTAGTTGATCGTGAACGATATTTAGGAAATTATGACGTGTGTGCCTTACAGGCAGATGTGTCACACAGGTATAGAGAGAATCAAAGGTCAATAAACTCAGCTGCTTGTTCCAAAACTGTTTTCTCTTCTCCAGTTTGAGCTATCTAAAGGGTTATGATTTATTCAAAAACGTCAAGATTTCCAGTTGAATGTGCGGTAAGTAATGAATTACCAAGTTGGAATATTTCCGAATAATAAAATCTCCGAATTGGAAAATTCCCGAATTATGAAATTCCTGACACATTATAATATTACCGAATTTGAAAATACCCGAATGATAAAATTCCTGAATAGGAAAATTCCCGAACAGTTTATAATATCAGCGAATTGGAAAATTTCCGAATAATATAATTTTCGAATAAAAAAATTCACGAATAATAAAATTCCTGGATTATAAAATTCCCAAACAGTTTATAATAATACCGAATTGGAAAATTTCCAAATAATCAAATTTGCGAATTGGAAAATTCCCGAATAATGAAATTCCCGAACATTTTATAATATCACAGAATTGAAAAATTTCCAAATAATAAACTTTTCGAATAGAAAAATTCCCGAATAATAAAATTGCTGAATTAGAAAATTCTGGAATTGTAAAATTCCTTAATAATAAAATTCCCTAACAATTTATAATATTACCGAATTGGAAAATTTCCAAATAATAAAATTTCCAAATCAGGAATTTCCTGAACATTTTATAATATTACCGAATTGGAAAATTTCCCAATCGGAAAATTCTCGAATAATAAAATTCCCGAACAGTTTATTAACAGAGTTCTGTTTCAGATTTTCAGAATTTGTTTCAATTGCACATTTTTATAATTTCCCATAGAAAATTTCAATTATATAGCAAATTTACGAAAAAGATACTTTATTGTTTCTCTAAACCACAAAAGATTAATAAAAAATTACTAATTCGGTTAGTCAAGATATTTCCTAATTTAATAGTGAAAAACAATTAATTGCTTGGTAAAAATTCACAAACTTATTAAGGACTGTATATAATAATTTAGAAAAAGTTATAAGTATAGAAAACGTGAAAAATAGATAAGTTTAATAAAACGACGCGATTGAGTAGCATTTTTAACTCTATTGAAAAAAAAGAAGGCCATATTGAAAAATTATTAACGTGCTTAAATCTGTTTCCATCGCCAAATTCTCGCCTCTGATTGTTTGCACAAAGATAAGAAAAATGCGAATTTTTTAATTTACAATGGATTAATGCGCTATTAATTACCTGTGGAAAGAAGCTTTATGCTTGCTCGGAGATACTAAGAATGATTTTATAACCAATCTTTAAAATAATTAATGAATTGTTGAAAGATTTTTTTAGACAAAAATTGAATTTTTTAGCTTTAATTCTCAAACAACAACAAAATAACGAATTTTTAACAAAATATTTAAATTCAAGCCAAAGAGAGGAAATTTTAACTAAAATGATGAATGTTCAACAACAAAAAATAGATTTTTAACAAAGCTGTTCAACTTTCAAAGAAGTGGTTGATTTTTCAACTAAACAAGATAAATTTTCAACTAAAATGATGAATTTTCAAGAGACATTAATTGAATTTTTAACAAAATAGTTCAGCATTCAACCAACTAGGTGAATTTTCAACCGAAAAGATTAATTTTCTACAAAAAAAAATTTCAGCAAAATAATTTTCTATAAATTTCTATAAAATTTCAAACTTTTATAAAATTTAAAATTTCTATGACATTGCAATAAAAATGTAATGTTATGAAAATTTAAAAAAAGTTTTAAAAGTTTGTAATGTAATTAATACAATTTCAAAATCCTTGTAAAATTTCAAAACTTATAAATATTTTAAAATTTTCCATGAATTTCCAAAGTTTCCTAGATTTATATTAAAATAAAAAGAAAGTTATAAAAATTCCTCGTTTTTCAAAATTTGAAAAGGTTGGGTAATTCCTAAATTACCAAAAACTTAAAAATATTAGAAATTTTCTAAGTTTCTTGAAATGTTACAAAATTTCAAAAATAATAAAAAAATTTCAATTGTTCCTATGAATAACGCAAAGCTAACATATTGATATATGCGTGTTACATATTTTGCCATTACATATTCGATTATATTTTTCTTTCGAATATAATTGAATATGTAATGGCAAAATATGTAACACGCATATATCAATATCTTAGCTCTGCTTGATTCATAGGAACAATTAAATCTATATAAATCAAAATACTTAATTAATGATTTTTCCAAAGAAGTCCACGTGCATCAACTGATCCTTTGAGAATGATTAGCATCCAAAGCTATGAACATACAAACAAAACGTGATAAATCTATTTTTTAAATTGAGATAATGATTCTTTCTCTATATTTGGATTATTATTAATTCGATCATGAAACTTAAGTAGTTAAAAATAAGTTCCTTCTCGGTTTGAACGTCTATTTCTGAGATAAAATTAATTTCTCAAACAGATTTAATTTACGATTACCGATTCATTAAGAAAATAGGTAAACCTTGTGAAACATTTCTTGAAATCCATAAATATTTTATAATATTTGTCTTATAATATATAATTTTACAAAACTTGAATTATTTTGACTTTAACATTTATAGCAGCAGAAGAAAAATGAAAAGTTAATAAATCCATTTACACTTTGTTAATAAAATTAAAACAGTATCAAATTTGATTTTCCGGAGACTTGCTGACACATTAAATTTAAAAGTTGATTTTGCATGAAATTTATTTAACAGCTTAAGAGATTATAAGGGCTCGTTACAAATTTAATTTGTATCAATGGATTCTAAGCTACAATATATCCTTAAATATTTGAAAACTGCCTCAAATGGATTTATCAAGTTTTCTTCGCTTACTCCTCAGTTGACATGCAAAAAATTAAGTCTCTGGAAACAAATTGTCTACGATTTTAAAACTTGAAATTTTATCATCATTCAAGTTTTATGAATGAAAGAACATTTTTTTCAAGATTAGATCTTTAGAAAAATAATTATTTTAACCACTGTTTTTGTTATTGCTTTTTGTCTTGCAATTACTTCTTGCCAATTATTAAAAATTTATTAAATTTTAATCAATCCTAGATTATTTTTTCAGAGAAAACATTCTCTACTACTTGACTATTTCCACTTTTAAAAATGAGTAAATCATCTTTAAATTTAATTATTTGTTTCAAACATGTTTTCTTCAATAAACATCGTTTTGACAAATTCAGCCATAAAAAATATGCTTTCTAAATTAGACACAGTAGAGTCGTAGACAACGTTTTTCCAAAAAAAAAACCATCATTTATTTTACATAAACCATTTTTATAAAATTGGTAAGAAGCGATGGTAACAAAAATTGAATGGCAAAAACTATTGTTGAAATAAATGTTTTTAGTAAGTCTTAACATTTTTTCTTCGTAAATCATATTTTTTATTTGAAATTACATCATAGGTGATATTATTTTCATTCATAAAATCCTAGAAAACGATTTTCATTTAGAAATTTTATTAGGCTTGTAAGTTATATTATTTTTCATATTTTAAATTGAATGGAAAAAGAGTATTTCAGATCAACATAAAACATATTTTTTTTATTCATATTATTCACAAAAAGAGTAATGATAATTTGTGAGATTAAAAAGTACGCTTTTACTTTATCATTTGAATTTCTTGTATTTCATGACAATATTTTCATATAAATTATTTTTGATATGTTGTATGTCAAAATACCAATTAGATCTGCTTCTCGAGCATTAACATAATTTGAAAATTAAAGTTTCATTTTTATTATTCTTTATATTATAAATTATTGATAGTATTGATAATTTTATTGATATTTTCGAACCTTTAGTTTGTTTATATAATATTTACAGAAAAAGACCCTGACGTACAGGAGCAATTTTGAGCTCGGATTCGGATTCAGCGCATCAAAATCCTTCGGGAATGTTAGGTCTGGTCTCTGGCTTTAAAATTTGTCGGCCTGTGTAATTTAAAGATAAATTTTAGACGAGTATTTTTTCTGTACTGTAAAATTATAACTTAATTTCCGATAAGGTCAATTTTTTATTTGGTTCTAATTGTAAATGATTATATTGATGTGAAAAAATATGTTATGCAGCACAAACAGATCATGGGTCTTTCGGTTCTGACTTCGTTCCCATATACTTCTCTTTAAATGACCGAAGTTCAGTGGGAGTGGCGTTGTAACTGCAAATACCATTTTAAAAGGAATTAGCTATTTATTTTGGACATCATTTTCTGCTCAAGAAATACATTTCACGTATCAAGTTGGTAGTTGGATGTATACCATAGAAAATTAATAATATGAATAATAGCGTATCCTCGGATTGGATTGACACTTTCGTTTACGATTTCGAATTCCAGTTCAAAAAGCCCTCGAAAAGTTTCAGGCGATGAATGGAGACTGGGTATTTGGAATGCTAGAGGTGTAAATGATCTTAAGAAAAGTCAATTGCGGGATGCAATGCACGTAAAAAGCTATATATTATATACATACCTGCAAAAAGATGAACTCAAACTATGATCAGGAGTAGATCATGAATCACATAGTAGCCAAGGAAGTCAGTCTGATTTTGAATAAGAGAGCAAAACGGGATGTCAAAAAGTATCAATGCGACAGATTGTTGTGGGTTAGAATGAAAGTGGTAATCGGAAGACTATTTATTATAGCAGCCTACGCTCCAGTTTACAGTGAAAGGAGTGAAGTAAGACATGCCTGCTGGGACTCATTAAATGATATTCTAGGTACTTGCGATACTGAGGAAAGCATACTGACAGAGTACTTTGTCATTTCGGAGATCGAAAAAAGTATCGTGGGGCGCAAAAAATAATTAGCATAATTATCACATTGAACGCTTAATTCATAAAAGGGGTTCTTTATTGCAAATGCTTGGTTCAGGCATAAAATAATCCATATGTATACTTGGTGAAGAGGTGGAAGCCAGAGTATGACTGACTTTGTTGTAAACGAAATGGCTGTGAGAGAATATACGCAAAAAGACATAATGATGTGAGGGGCACCATACATCAACAACTTGCCCTAAACCTAGGACTCTTAAAAGATTGGATGCCTCTCTATAGATACTTTCCAGTGCCCGTTTTAGAAAACAAAGATTACATCTTATATTGGGTTGTTACTCTCCAGAAGGCCCTCGTTAAGAGAAAGATCAATTTAATTACTTTAAGACAGGCCTATACCTGCCTATACTATAGTCTTAAGTTGGTCTTTCTTTTTACGAGGGGGATCATTATATCCAAGCCAATCGACCGACAACGTGATGCGTGAAAAAAAGGCTAAAGAGTATACACACTGAGAAAAATGTTTGTTTGAATTGAACAAAAAATTCGAAGAAATTTTTGGTTTGTCCTTATTTATTTGGTTCAAACAAATTTTTGGATAGTTTACATAAATCTCTTGTTTAAATTGAGTAAAGTTCTTGTTTACATTGAATATATATTTTTTTGATTAATTATAGATTTTGTTCAAGTGAAGTAAATCTTTTTCGTTTTACACTTAACCTCAAAATTGAGCATTCTTTATAAAAATAACGTATAAGATCGATCATATGTTTTGTGTTGGATTAGGGGTTTCGCAGCTGCCACACCGGTTGCTTCGTCGTCCGCCTCACCTTCTCTTTCAACCCCACTCCTGCTCCCACTCTCGGAATGTTCGCTCTCTTCCGTGGGGAGAGTCACGATGCCGTCAATAAAAATTTTGATCATGTTGTAATAGACGCTTTCCAGGTCAGAAATATTAATCCTGGCAGGCATCTTATCGATTTCAATAAAACTTAGCGAAGTAGTAGTACTTTATGGGTAATTTTTTTTGGCCAAAGGATTTTCCAAATTTTCGAAAATTCAAGGAGCTACACTATTTTTAAATTTGCAGTCAACATTTTTTTCAATTGTAATATTTTCGAAACTTTTTTTCGGATTACAATTCAAAAAAGAAAATTAAAAAATGCAACCAAACAAACTATGAAGAACATTTTCATTTGTGGGGGACTTAGCTATTTTGAAGTATTTAGTGTTTTATAGAATAATTTTCCCTGTTTTTTTATCTTCAAAAGAAAAGTTGTTGAATACTCATTTGGTTCGGCAGTTATAAATATTTAAATAGCAGCAGAATCCATGAGTTGCGTAGCTGACTGCAGCGCGCAAATTTTTTTGTTTAATAGAAGATAAAAGAACAAAAAATAGTATTCTACAAAAAATTAAAAATTAAAAATAGCAAACTCGGTGAAAAATCAAATTAAAAATTTGTTTGAGTTTTTCTTGGTGAAAGTCGTGAAATTTTATTTTATTCAGTAATTTATATAAAACAGCATCTTGTTTTACAAATTGCCTATAAGTTTCGTTATAACTAGAAGGAAAGTTTCGTAAACATTACAATTTAACTAAACTTTCACCTCAAACTTCAAAATAGTGTAGTTCCCAGGATTTTCAAAAATTTTGAAAATCCTCCGGCCAAGGAATTGAATTTCTATTGTTAATAACTAATGCAACAAAATTTTGATTCACAAAAAGCCTGAGGAAATCTTCTGGATCATAAGGACTATCAAAAAATTCATTTTACATGAAGAAAAAACACTTTTTATTTATGGTCGTCTACTTGAGATAATTTGACCTAAAATAAAAATTTAAACTCAAGTTTAAAAAAATATTCGCAAGCAAAAAACTCCACTCAATGCAGATTTAATATGGTATATTAATACTACAATACTATATACGTTGCTTTCTTTCCTCCGCACACTTTGTTTTAGTGTGCCTGTGTTATGGTACTCGCAGAATGGACGTATTGTTATATCCTTTTTGTTATTAACTGTAGATTTTATATAATTCGACGTTGTAAAACTTGTGCAAGTTTCCTCATCAGATTACAAAGTAATCATAGTATAAAGTCGAAACTTCGAGTAAAATATTTCTGATTGAAAACTCAACATTTTCTAAAAAAATTACCTTTTTCGTTTGAAAATTCACAAAATATAACTATTCCAGTTGAAGAAACATCTTTCCGGTAGAATTAGTCATACTGTATAACTAGCTTTCTATTATTCATTGATTTAAATTAAATAAATAAAAATAATTAAAAAGGGATGTAAAATAATGCATATAATCTCAAATGGCTTTTGAAACATTATGATTGGTCTAAATTCGTCACAATTGATCTAAAGTGGTCTAAAATACATTTTCATCAGAGAAGCTATCAGATTTGTGTAAAATTTGACCCCTACCCCTTACTGAGTTTTTTTTTTGCGTATCCACGTTTTCAGACTCCCTAAAACCGAAAAATAATAATTCAAAAAAAGAAACATAAATTGTCCTCCCAATAAAGATCTGTTAATTTGTTATAATTTTATGTGATTGTGTATAAATTGTAATAATATAAATTTATTGCAATGATATACATTTCAAGGTGGCTGAGAAAAAAGTTTGTGCAATATATGAATTTCAAATTACCAAAATATTAAAACCTTATTCAGAGTAGTGGTATATTGAATAATTTAAAGTTGAAATGGTCTTTGGATATATCAATTTGAAATTGTCCAGCTCATCTATACGATACGTTGGACGTAAGTTGATCTAGTTTTGTGCGAAGTCTAAGGCGACTCCAATCACAGTTTTGTGTTTTGTGTTTCTGAAAAAGGGGTACATAAAAATGTATTTTTAGGGGGCAACTTCTGAACCACTTCCTGAACAACAAGATGTAGGTGAGGGGAATTGACTGACTGACGCAGAGCAAAAATAAATTACCAAATTGCGATCAACGACAACAGTAAAGGCAATCCAGTTGAAGTTCTATTCGCGGAAATGAAGGAGTGAATTGAACTCCGGGAGCGATATTCATCACCCAAGAATCTGCTAAGATATGTGGTTGACTGTCTTCGGATGCTGAATGATTTTCGTAAGCCTACGAAGCTGTCTAAAAAAAAGCCATCACGCTGGTCCAGCGAGAAAAATTCAATAAGGAAATTAAAAAGCTGTCAAAAAAACGAAATGATAGAAGCTACTCCAAAGATAAAGAAATTATGTTCTGTATTGGAAGGGGAATACATTCGCGTCGAGGGTAGCATCCAAAATTCCCAAATGTTTGCAAACCTTTCTATTTAAAGGAGGAGTCACATCAAAATGGAAAGATAATCAAAGTATGTGTAGCCGTTTTCGTATGCTTATTGATGAAGGCGGTTCATTTAGAATCGGTAGGCGAATTATTATCGAAAGCTTTTCTAGTTTGCTTACGAAGATTTTTTGCTCGCAGATGCAAAGCTAGAGCTATGTACTCTCACAACGGCACACATTTTTTAGGTAAAAACAGGCTTCTTCAATCAAAAGAGTTCACTGAAAAAATTGAAAATTTTAAGTTATGATTGTATTAAATGGCAATTTTCACCACCAAGGATTCATTATTTTCGAGAAATCTGGGAGGCGAGTGTGAAGTGTCTTTAATATCGTATGAGATAGAAGCAATTTTTATTTTCAGGTCACTTACTCCTATGTCATCAGATTGTCAAATCAGATTGGAAGCATTTGCAAAAGTTTATACAGGATTTGTGAGAACGTTGGCATACTGAATATTCAAAAGAATTAAATGCTAGAAACAAATAGCATACAGGGAAGTAAAATTAAATCAAAATAGGGTCAATACTCATCTTAAAAGATGAGAACCTACCACCCCTATAATGAGCTTTAGAGAGAGTTTTCGAGAGTCATTCTAGTAAAGATGGAATTCCAAGCGCAGTAACCAACAAAACCATTTTTGTGAAACTCTTTTGAATTTTAAGATATTAAAATCGAAGCTAAACCAATTTTCTATTTAAAAATTTTGTTTTGGATGCTCAATAATTTATGAGGATAAGTGGAATCTTTGGTCACATTTCAATAGACTGAAAAAGCATTTTTTGCCAACATTTGTTTCGTACCTTTTATTTTCATTCATAACGTATCATCAAAATATATTAAAAACCGTGATAATTTTCGTTCTTTTGAACGATACGAGTTCAGATCGAAAGATATATCAAAGCACGGTTGATCTCGTTACGCTCTATTCGTACTATAACTATTTCAAATTTCTTAGTGTTTATCAGCTTCTTTTCGGAAATAAATCGGTTCCTTTTAGGAACCACAAATGGACACAGGACGTGAGATTTGATTACTCCAATGACGAATTTGTCATTCTCATCTATTACTACGTCGTGATAGCCTGCTGTACTTAAATGTAAGACACGACCTGGGTTCCCAGGAGTTTGATAATGTTTAACGTTTCAAAGTTCAATGTGACGAAGTATGCTGCTAAATGTATTCTGAGCAAATGCTGTAAAAAGAAAATATAGGTCAGAAATTGATTATTGCACAACAAAGTTTAAACCTTGTTTATGTAACTGTTAAGTGATGCGAAGCAAATTCATTACTTAATTAATCGATGTAATATAATTTGTCAAAGCTTTCTTAAATTAAACATATTAATTGAATCCCCCATAATAAATTGTCGAAACTGTAGACACCCTGATGATAAAATAAAAATCCGGACAGGTTATAACTCGAAATATGTTTCAAAATCAAAAAAAGACGAAAACTGTCTGATAAAAATAAAAATTAAAATGAATTACCATAGCTGTTCCTTTCGCTGACACCAACTTCCTCAACTTTCGCCAAGTTTGCAGAGTCGAAATCATTGTTAATTATATTTGTATTATTATTTTGTTATTTAATTAATCGATTTTTGGCTAAAAATTTACCTTTTTGCATTCCACATGCAACTATTTTGTTTAAAATTCATATTTTTTGTTGAAAACTCGGCTTTTTTGGCCAAAAATTAATTTTTTAAACTGATAATTTAACTTCTTCATTTTTCATTCAATGTGGTTCTTTTTTAGTTTAAAATTCAACTATTTAGTTGAAAAATCGTCTTTTTTGATAGAAAATTTATTTTTTAAACTAAAAATTTAACTATTTCATTTTTGGTTAAAAAATTATCTTTTTAGTTAAAAATTCAACTATCTAGTTGAAAGTTAATGTTTTTTTGTTGTTGAAAAATCATGCTTTTCGGGTATAAGATAACATAATTTTTTTTCTTCAACTCATTATTCAAATTCATATACTTTAGAAATAAATTCAAGAAATTATTAATTATATTTTTATTAGTATTTAATTAATTGAGTATTGGCTGAAAATTGATATTTTTGAGTTCAAAATACAACTATTTTTTTTTAAATTCATGTTTTTGTTGAAAAATCCTCTTCTTTGATAGAAAATTAATTTTTTATACTACAAATTTAACTATTTCATTTTTGGTTAAAAACTGATCTTTTTTAGTTTAAAATTCAACTATTTAGTTGAAAATTTGTCTTTTTTTAGTTGAAAATACATTTTTTTTTGCAAAATCGTATTTTTTGGCTGAAAATAAATGATTTAAACTGAAAATTGAACTATATCATTTTTAGTTAAAAATTGATCTTTTTTAGTTGAAAATTAATGTTTTTTGTTGAAAAATCATCTGTTTTGGTAAAAAATTAATCTTGCTGTCTAATAATTCATCTTTCTGTTTGAAAATTCATCTTGTTGGTTGAAACTAAAACTACTTGGTTGAAAGTTAAACTCAGAATTTTTAACATAAAAAGATAAAATAAAAATTTGTTTGAATTATTAATCAAATTCATGGACTTTAGAGACAAATGCAAGAAATGATTAATTAGGTTTCTATTATTATTTAATTAATCGATTTTTGACCGGAAATTGTATTTTTAGTTCAAAATTCAACTATTTATTTTTGGTTGAAAAATGATATTTTTTAGTTTAAAATTCGACTATTTAGTTGAGAATTTGTCTTTTTTAGTCGAAAATTAATGTTTTTGTTGAAAAATCGTCTTTTACGGCAGATTTTTTTTTTAACTGAAAATTTAACTATTTAATTTTTGGTTAAATATTGGTCTTTTTTAGTTCAAAATTCCACTATTTACTTAAAAATTTGTCTTTTTTAGTTGAAAATTCGTCTTTTTTGGCAGAAAATTAATTTTTTTAACTAAAAATTTAACTATTTCATTTTTGGTTAAAAAATTATATTTCTTAGTTTAAATTCAAATATATAGTGAAAAATTTGTCTTTTTTAGTTAAAAATTCATGTTTTTTGTTTAAAAATCGTATTTTTTGACAGAAAATTAATTTTTTAAACTAAAAATTAAACTGTTTCATTTTTGGTTGAAAACTGATATTTTTTTGTTCAAAATTCAACTAATAAGTAACAATGAGTTTGTTAACTTGTATTAGTTATTACTTCACTTCAAATGAAAATTAAACAAAAAGCTAGAAATTTTTAAAAAACCGCATATTTCCATCATTACTCAATAATAATATTATTAAAAATTATAATAAATTGTTTCAACAATTATTTTGTTGACTTGAATTCATTATTAATTCACTTCAAATAAAAATTGGTCAAAAAACCAGAAATTAAAAAAAAAACATCTTCCTAGCATTATTCAAATATTATATTATTAATAATCAGGATAAATTGTTTAAACAATGAGTTTGTTAACTTGTATTAATTATTACTTCACTTCAAATGAAAATTAAACAAAAAGCTAGAAATTTAAAAACAACCGCATATTTCCATCATTACTAAATAATAATATTATTAATAATTATAATAAAATGTTTCAACAATTATTTTGTTGTCTTGAACTCATTATTAATTCACTTCAAATATAAATTGGACAAAAAATCGGAAATTAAAAAAAAACCATGTTTATAGCATTATTCAAATATAATATTATGAATAATCAAGATAAATTGTTTAAGCAATGAGTTTGTTAACTTGTATCAATTATTACTTCACTTCAAATGAAAATTAAACAAGAAGGTAGAAATTAAAAAAATGTATATTTCCATCATTAATCAATAATAATATTATTAATAATTATAATAAATTGTTTTAACAATTATTTTTTTGACTTGAATTCATTAATAATTCACTTCAAATAAAAATTGGACAAAAAACCAGAAATTCAAAAAAAAAAACATCTTTCTAGCATTAATCAAATATAATATTATTAATAATCAAGATAAATTATTTAAACAATAAGTTTGTTAACTTGTATTAGTTATTACTTCACTTCAAATGAAAATTAAACAAAAAGCTAGAAATTAAAAAAAAAACAGCATATTTCCATCATTACTCAATAATAATATTATTAATAATTATAATGAACTGTTTCAACAATTATTTTTTTTACTTGAATTCATTATTAATTCACTTCAAATAAAAATTGGTAAAAAACCAGAAAAAAAAAACCATCTTTCTAGCATTATTCAAATATAATATTATTAATAATCAAGATAAATTGTTTAAACAATGAGTTTGTTGACTTGTACTAATTATTACTTCAGTTCAAATGCAAATTAAACAAAAAGCTAGAAATTAAAAAAAAAACGCATATTTCCATCATTACTCAATGATAATATTATTAATAATTATAATAAATTGTTTCAACAATTATTTTGTTGATTTCAATTCATTATCAATTCACTTCAAATAAAAATTGGTAAAAAACAGAAATTTAAAAAAAAAAACATCTTTATAGCATTATTCTTATATAACATTATTAATAATTATGATAAATTGTTTAAATAATGAGTTTGCCTACTTGTATTTATTACTTATTCACTCTGAATGAAAATTGGACAAAAACCAGAAATTAAAAAAAACCGCATCTTTCTAGCATTATTCAAATATAATATTATTACTAATTTTGATACATTGTTTAAACAAATATCATTATTAACATTGATGAACTGTCACTTCTATCTAATTGAAAATTGAACAACAAATGGAATACTTGTGAAAAACCGCGTCTTTCTAACTCCATTCTATGAGAAAATTGCTAAAAACAATAATAATTTTGTTAAAACAATTAATGAAAATATCTCATTTTTAGTATAAAGTAATATTTCATGTATTAGAAACAATTCGCTTTAAAGAAACCGCAAAAAAATCATAATTAGCGCCAGAAACTCGCAAAACCCATTTTTTCACTTATGGGGTTTCTTTGGGACCCCATAAAACAGACTTATGGGAGTAATATTTATAAAAAGCCGCACCTATTTGGCATTACGGTAGCAGACGATAATTATAAACAATAAGAATTTGTTTAAAAAGTATGTTCATTGAATTTGATTAACTATGGCCACACTCTAAGTGAAATGTGGACAGAAAGTTAAAATGGTAAGAAAAACCGCAAGTGTCTAGTATAATTTTAAAAGAATAATATTAAAAATAGCAATACATTATTTTATTGAACCAATTAAACTCAATTACACTAATTAGTTAAGAAATAATTAAAAAGCGAAAATTTTTTTTTTCATTTTAACAATCTGTAATCGATGTTATCTGTATCATTTATTTAAATATGAGATTTTGTGCGAGTAATAACAAGTTAATTTAAGATTTTATATAGCAATGCGATAGCAAGTTATGGATAAAAGATCTAAAAAAATCGTATGATCTCATTTTATTGTATTTTATCACCATTTATAACTTTGTTTGCTTTATTATAAAATGAGATTTATTTGGAATATGTATACTTCAAAATAATATAATTTTAAAAGCTTTTTCAGAATATGTAGATCAATTGTCCATTGAGGGCTGTTTAATGTTTATAGTAGAACATGATAATTCAAGGAAGGACTTGAATTTTCAATTGAAAAGTTGATTTTTTGATTAAGAAGATTAATTATCGAAAAAAGATCAATTATCACCCAAATACATGAATTTTCAACCCAGTACTTGAATTTTCATAAAAAATGGCATAGTCTAATTGTTGACGAATCAGTTGAATTTTTCACGAAAAAGATGACATTTTAACAAAATAGTTTTAGTTTCAAAATAATAATCCATTCCCCACTAATATTTTATCATGCGAGAGATGTAGTGAATTTTTTTCATGCAAAATAAATTTTTTTATTTTTATGATAAAAGATGTAAGTTATTACGAAAAAGTAAAATGTATTTTAGTATGACTTTTTTATATAGACCAGATTTCTTATATAACTTTCCAGGCCTTTGTAAACGCTACAGACTCTTCCGTATTAAAAGCTCAATTGAACAAAAAATTGTCAAAATACATGATTTTCTCCCTTCTGGGAAAATCCGTTTTCGATTTTTTTTATAACAATTTTTTTCAACGTATCGCAGAGTTTACTCAAAAAAAATATTATTTTAAGCATATATCCTGCCTCTGAACTTGAATAAAATGTCGAATTTTACATGAATTCTTTCTATAGACAAAAAATGTGTGTAAAATGTTTTTCGTAAAATAATTGAAAGTATAAAGTATACATTTCATTTTCTAAATCAACATATGTTATATAAGTAATACTACAAAACTTCACACAAAGTATTTGGTATACTTCGTAGGACTTAGGTCACTTCATATATATATATTTTTTTATGAAGCATTGCTTTCATATGGTAGTTTAGTGTTTTTATTCAATTCTTTCTCGTTATGATTGTTTAATTGTCCTTTTAAAATGTGGATAATATCTCACATGTGTGAACATATTCAAGTCCGCTTGAAAAATCTATCTTGGTTGACAAGTTAGTTTTTTTGATTTGAAAATAGTAATAATAATAATAGTAATAAAAATAGTAATAAAAAATGATAATAAACAAGTAATAAAAAATAGTAATCATATCAGTTTTTCATAGAAATTAGAGAAAGGGGACCAGTATTTGATTCTGTGGTAGTGGACGATGAGGTGTGAGAAAAGGTTAAGAAACTAGAGGTAGGGTACTATATAGATTTGGTTCGCTTTTTCATGATAGTGACACTAGAGGGCGAGAAAAAGTAAGCACAATAGGGATAAAGAGGAATCAAAGACAGAAAAAGCAGGAAGAGGGGAATGGTAAATAGAAGGAAAAGAACAGTTTAAAATTTAAACTAAAAATAAACGTCCTAGCGTAAAGTGGTTCAAATAAAATTTGTGGATATAATTCAGGCGAAAATTTTTTTCAAATAAAATGTTATTGAAGCTTGTGTCCTTTTTCCAAAAAGCTAATTTTTTATTTTTAGTATATTTTCATAAAAAGAGTTTATAACAAATTTTTAGATCTTTTTAGGTTGAACAACTTGTGTCTTCTCATTTTTTTTTGTCTCCCGTCCCGTTTTTCTAATAATTTAATTTTTTAATTTTTAAACTTTTTTCACGAATAAAAGAAAATCTAGTCGTCCTATCTAAAAATTATTATCAAAAAATTTGTCCATTTTTTTTGGCTGAAAAACTTTTCTCTATTTTTTTTTCGTACCTTGTGGCATTTTTCAAAATATTTAATTTTTTTTATTTTTAATGTTATTTTTTACGATGAAAACAAAAAATACGCGTTTTATCAAAAAAATACTAATGACAAATAGATGAATTTTGAATTAAAGTGATGGATTTTAAATTTAAAAAGTATGAATTTTCTACCAAACAGTTCAATTTTCTACTAAATTATCAATTTTGAACCAAAAAGTTCAATTTTTAATTTGACAAGAAAAAA
>JAABKJ010075445.1:144704843-144759758 GCA_011634705.1 Andricus grossulariae
CCTTGTGCCATTTTTCAAAATATTTCACTTTTTTTATTTTTAATGTTCAATTTTTAATTTTACAAGAAAAAAGTATTGTTAATTTTTCAACAAAAAAGTTGAATTTTTAACCAAAAAGATTAATTTTCGATCAAAAATACGAATTTGACATCAAATAGTTAAATTTTGTATTTAACAAAAAATCAATTTTCAATAAAAAATGAAATAGTTCTATTTCCAGTTTAAAAAATTAATTCTAGACCAAGAAAGAGGAAATTTCTCCCAAAAGAGACGAATTTTCATCAAAGCAGATAAAATTTCAAAAAAGAAAATAATAATAATAATTTTCAACCAAGAACTATTTTATTAGAAAATTCAACTATTTCCTTGAAAATTAATTCTTTTGTGGAAGATTCATGCTTTCGAAGTGGAAATTCAATTCTTTTGTTGAAAATTCGTCACTTTTTAATGAAAATTATTCTATTTTTTTCGAAATTTAATATTTTACCATAAAAAATCACACTGTTTGGCTAAAAATTAATCTTTTTTTTTATATATCTTGTTTGAAAATTTAACTTTTTGTATAAAAATTCAACTATTATAGTAAAAAAATCATGTAATTTGTTGAAAATCAGGTTTTTTGGTGGAAGATTTTTCTTTTCTGTTGAAAATTTGTTTTTTAGTTAAAAATTAAATTTGGTGTTCAAAATTCACATTTTTGGGTTGAAAATTTTAGTGTCTGCTAAAAAATTCATATGTTTGGATTGAAAATTCATATCTTTTGGTAAAAAATTCATATTTTTTGGTTAAAAGTGCAACTGTCCAGATAAAAATTCATCTTTTTTGTTAAGGATTCAACAGTTTTGTAAAAAATTTTAAAATATAATTAATTTTTTCAATTGAAGAAAAACTAATCCATTTTTGGTTTAAAATTCAACTTTTAAAAAAAATTCCACCATTTGGTTGTGAATTGAACAATTTAGTTAAAAAATAAAAAATTAATTTTGGTTGAAAATTGAAACTATTTTTTTTAAATTCTTTTTTTCTTATATAGAACATTAATTTTTTGTTTAAACTGAAAATTTAACTTAAAAATTGATCTTTTCTAGTTTAAAATTAATCTATTTTGTTGAAAATTTGTCTTTTTTTGGTAGAAAATTTATCTTCTGGCTTAAAAATGTAACTTTTTGGTTATAAATTAGATTTTTTGATTGAAGATGCATCATTGCAGTTAAAAGTTCATTTCTTTAAATAATACGTGCCATTTCAAAGTAAAATTGTTCAGTTCAGCTAGGTTAAAAAGTTTTATAAAAGATTTGATCAACTTTCACAGACATTTACAAGTTTTAAAAATATTCAAAATCATTTTAAAACTTGAAGACATTTCAAAGAAATTAGAAAAAACGTACATTTTTGAATATTTAAAAATGAAAACTTTGAAGCTTCTTGAAGATTTTCAAAGCTTTCACGATGGTAAAAATTTCGTAAAATTCCTGGGAAAATAGAAACTGATTTTTTATTTTGAAAAATAAATTTTAAAAGAAAATTGACAAAGATTTAAATATATTAATAATTATTTCTGAAAATTTCCAAAAAAATATACATGATTTTAAATCCAAATTTTTCGTTTAGCAAGATTACAAAGTTTTACAAAAAAAATTCATGATGAGTTTAAAAAATATTTAGAAGTTTCAAAAAGATTCTAAATTAATTTGAAACTTAAAAAGATTTTTAAGCAGATAAAAAATGTACATTTTTGAAGATTTGAAAAGAAAATTTTTTAAACTTTTATGCATTTTGAATAGTTTCACGATAATAAAAAAAAAAAAAATTCAAAAAATCAAATAAATTTAAAAGATATTCAGGAGGTTTAAAAGTTTTGAAAAAGTTTAAAAATATAATTATTGAAAATTTTTCAAGACAAATTGTACATTTCTGAAGATTTTGAAAAAAATTTAAAAGCGTTTTAAGAACTTTGTCAGGCTTTAAATAAATAAAAAACTTTTCTTGAGAATCCTAGGAATTTTTTTTTTTATTTTGAAAAATTAATTTTGAAAGAAAATTGAAAAAGGTTTTTAAATATTTCAAAATATTGCTACGAATGTCCAAACAAATTCAGAAGATTTGAGGGCAATTTTTTAAATTTCGAAACATTTTTCACAATTTCAGGAATAATTCGAGTCAGTTTAGAAGATATTTATTTTTAAAACTTCTAAAAGTCCTAAATATCTTTCAAACTGACTCGAATTTTTCGTAAAATTTTTCAAAATCCTAAAAAATAAAAAATTAAACAAATGAACAAATAAATTTGAAAAATAAATGTTTGGCAGAGATTTTTATTTCGCATTGTAAATTATTTATCCCACAAAAATAATAATTTGTGTGGATTTTTTTTTCGTGACTGATAAATCCTTTTTAGGATAAAATTTGAAACATTTGGTTGCAAATTCGTCTTTTTGGATTGTAAATTAATCTATTTTTTTGAAGATTCCACTATTTTGTTGAAAAATTGTGTTTCCCGGTTAGAAATGCAACTAATTGAAAATTAATCTTTTCTGGTCTAGGATTCAAATACTTTGTTAAAATTCATTTTTTTTATAAATATTCATAATTTTAGTCAAAAATTCATCTCTTTGGTTGACATTGTCACAATTTTGCTAAAAATTTCTTTTTTTTTGCATCAATTCTACTATTTTTTATTTAAAATTTAAATCTTTTATGGTTGAAACATCATTTATGCTATCTAAATAATATATTCAATAATTTCACAATAATAATGATAATAATAATAATCAATCAATAATAAAATTGTTTTAAAATGTTTCAAAAGATGTCCGAAATTGTCATAACAGAATCTGGATGTTTTGAAGGCATTTTTTAGTTTTTCACAATTTCGAGAAAAATTTTGGAAAAATTCGAATAATTTTAAAAGATATTTAGAATGTTAAACAATTTTAAAACATTTAAAAAGGTTTCTAAAAATGTCGAAAATATGTGAAAGATTTAAGGGCATTTTTTTTAATTTTTCAATATTTTTCAAAATTTTAGGAAAAGTTCGAGTCACTTTAAAGAATACCAATTTTCAACAAAGAAAAATTATACTATTTGAGATGTTAAGGAATGTCGAAATATTGAAAGAAATTTTACAGAAAAAAAAAAAGAAATTACAAAAAAAATTTTTTTTACTTAACGTAGGATTTAAAATTATTTCAATGTATTTTTACGGATTCAAATAGCTTCAAAAGATATGAAAGAACTTACAAGATTCGGAAACGATTCAAAAGAATTAAAGTTATTTTAAAGGATTCCAAAGAACCTAAAAACAGATTTCAAAGAATTTCAAGAGGTTGAAAAAATTTCAAGGAATGTCAAATAATTGTGTAGGATTTTCAAAGATTTCAAGAGATTTGAAAAAATATCAAGGAATGTCAAATAATTTTGTAGCATTTTCAAAGATTTCAAGGGATTTCAAAGAATTTCTAGTGATTCACACTTTTTTATTGAAATTTAATGTATAAATTAATTTTAGTTTATATTTATAATTGATATTTTTTATTTGATATATTATTATTATTTATAAATTTCATTTTAAGAGATTTCTACGGACTTCATCAGCTTCCGAGTATGTGAAGGAATTTACCAAATTTAAAAGGATTTTGAAGTTTTTAAGTTATTTTAAGAGATTTCAAAGTATTTCAAGAGATTTCAAAAATTTCAAAGAATGACAAAGAATTTTGTGAGATTTCCAAAGATTTAAGGGATTTTATAGATGCTTAAATCATTTGAAAGATTGACGGCATTTCAAAAGAGCTTTAGCTCGATTTTATCGGATTCTAGAGAACTTTTGGAAATAAATTGAATTCAATTTCAAGGAGTTCTTAGTGATTCCAGACATTTCAAGAGATTTTAAGGTATCACAAGTTTTGAAAGGGTTTTAAAAGTTTGTATTGAATCTCCAAATATATAAAAGTTTTCTGTGAATTTAAACGATTTGTTCAAAGAGCCTTAATCGACAAGTTTAATCTAATTTATATTGAAGGGGTTTTAACAGATTTTGATGAACTTGAAGAGATTTAGAAAATTTTAAGGAACGTCGAAGAATTTAGTAGGATTTCCAAGGATTTCAAAGTATATCATTAAACTTTTACAAGATTGAAGGTATTTTATAGAACTTCCAAACATTTGAAAGGATTTACGGGATTTTAAAAGATTTTAAGATATTTTAAAAGATTGCAAAGAATTTCGAAAGATTTGTGAATAATTTTTTGAGGTTTCTGAAGGATTTCTGTAGAACCTTCGAAAATACGTTAAATTAATGAAATTTCAAGGAATTCTTAGCGATTCCAAACATTTCAAAGGATATTTAGGTATTTCAAGAAATTTAACAAGATTATTTCAAGGGATTTTTACGGATTTCAACGATTTCAAGGGATATGAAATAATTTTAAAACTTTTAAACCATGTAAAAGATTTCAAGTTATTTAAAAATTTTAAAGTGGTATATAATAATTTTGTAGGATTTTCAAAGATTTTAAGGAGTTTCAAAGAATCTCTATAGATCTTAACAGGTTTCAGAGATCTTAATGGATTTAAAAATATTTGCAAAGGTATGAAGGTTTCCAATGAAATTTTAAGCGATTTGAAATTTATCAAAGGAATTCACTGATTTTTCCTGTGTAAGGTTTATTGGTGTAGAACCGCTATTTCGCATATTTCTGTATGAGATTATGTATGATCCAAAATAAATCGTTCCTTTGTAGTTTATCTAATTTCACATTAATTCCTTCAATGTTTTTGTATTTTTTATTCCAATCCTGATTATCCTATAATAGCTTTCTACATATTAAATTTCCTATAATTGCGAAAGAGTGGTAGGAAATTCATCATAGGCCTATACTAATTTTTCCATAACATTTTTTCGTAAGGGAAGTTTGCAAATACAAATAAAGGAATTTTATCTATATCTATTAAATTAGGACGTATATTTAAAATTGTTGTAATAAAATTAATTGATCCTAAAATTGAAGAAATTCCAGTTAAATGTAAAGAATAAATTGTTAAATCAACAGAAATTCCTGGGTGTCCTAAATTTGAAGATAAAGGAGGATAAACAGTTCATCCTGTACCAGCTCCTTGATCAACTAATATTCCTGCTAATAATAAAAATAAAGATGGAATTAAAAGTCAATATCTCATATTATTTAATCGAGGAAAAGCTATATCAGGAGCAGTTAATATTAATGGAACTAAATAATTTCCAAATCCTCCAACTATAATTGGTATAACTATAAAAAAAATTATTACAAAAGCATGAGCAGTAACGACAGAATTATAAACTTGATCATTACCAATTAATTGAAGAGGTATTCCTAATTCTATTCGAATAATTATTCTTAATCCTGATCCAATTATTCCAGATCAAATTCCAAATATAAAATATAATATTCCAATATCTTTGTGATTAGTTGAATATAATCATTTTAAAATTTTTTTATTCATTTAAATAATTTTAATAATAATATATTATCTTTTCATTGTAAATGAAAAATTTTTATTAAACTAAAAATTATTTTTAATTAATTTAATAATATAATTAAAGTAATATGTCTGATTAAAGTAATAAATTGTAAATTTATTTAAGAATATATAAAATATTCTATTACTAATAATAAATTTTAATGTTTTTGTTTTTATATCATTAATAATTATTAGAATCTTTTTAGGATTAAATGCAAATTCTTTAATATTTTTTTGAATAAGAATTGAAATTAATATAATATCTTTTATTCCAATAATTTTATTTTTAAATAAAAATTTTAATGATTCTTCAATAAAATATTTTTTAATTCAAAGATTAAGATCTTCTTTAATATTATTTTTTATAATAAATTTAATAAATAAATTTATTAATATTTTATTTTTATTAGTTTTTTTTTCTTTATTAATAAAATTAGGATTTTTTCCTTTTAATTATTGATATATAAATATATTAAATAATTTATCTTGAATTAATTGTTTATTATTAATAACAATTCAAAAAATTTTACCTTTTTTAATAATTAATTATTTATTTAAATTAATAAATTTTAATAATTATTTAAATAATAATATATTTAATATTATTAATATAATAATTATTATAGGATCTTTAATAAGAATTAGATTATTGTATTCATTAAATTCTATTAAATTAATTATAGGAATATCTTCAATTAATCATATAAGATGAATATTATTAATTTTAATAATTAATAAAAAAATATTTATTTTTTATTTTATAATTTATTCAATAATTTTATTTAATTTAATTTATTTATTAATATATTATAATATTAATTTTTTAAATAATTTAATATTATTAAATAATAAATTTTTCTTTAAATTTATATTATTTTTTTATATAATATTAATTATAAGACTACCTCCTTTAATTGCATTTTTTATAAAAAGATTCACTATTTATTATTTCATTAAATATAATTTTATATTTATTTCTTATTTTTTATTAATAATTAATGTAATTATATTTTTTTATTATTTAAAATTATTTATAACTACTATAATTTTTATAAATAATAATTTATTAATTAATATAAATTATAATTTAATTAAATATAAAATATTTATAAAATTAATATCTTTAAATTTAATTATAACTATATTATTTTATTGAATCTTTAATATTTTATATTTAAGTGTATTAAGCACTAAAATTTTTGAAATTTTAAGTAATAAAAATATTTTTATTAAATATAAAAAAGAAAATCTTGTTTCTATTATATTATAAAATTCAGTGAAAACCATTAACTTAATCCCTGAAACCTGTCAAAAAGTCCTAATAATGCCATGATTTTTATAAGGTGGAAAAAAAGCTTCGAAACTTCCTTCAAAACATTGAAATCAATCGATAATTCCCTCGAATTCAAAAAGAATAACAGTTTCAAATTCAAATCACCATAAACTAGTGAGAAAAATATTCGAACATTATTCAAAAATTCAGTGAAAACCATTAGCTTAATCCTTGGAACCTGTCCAAAAGTCCTAAAAATGCCATGATTTTTATAAAAGCGGACAAAAAGCTTTATAACTTCCTTCAAACCATTGTAATCAATCGAGAATTCCCTTGAATTCAAACAGAATAACAATTTCGAATTCAAATCACTATAAATTAATTAGAAAAATATTCGGACATTATTATAAAATTCAGTGAAAACCATCAACTTAATCCCTGAAGCCTGTCAAAAAGTCCTAAAAATGCCATAATTTTTATAAGGGCGAAAAAAAAGCTTCGAAACTTCCTGCAAAACATTGAAATCACTCGAGAACTCCCTCGAATTCAAAAAGAATAACAATGTCAAATTTAAATCACTATAAACTAATTAGAAAAATATTCGAACATCATTATAAAATTCAGTGAACACCATTAACTTAATCCTTGGAACCTGTTAAAAAGGCCTAAAAAGGCCATGATTTTTACAAGACGAAAAAACACCTTTAAAACTTTCTTCAGACCATTGAAATCAATCGAGAATTCTCTCGAATTCAAACAGAATAACAATTTCAAATTTAAGTCGCGATAAATTGATTAGAAAAATATTCGAGCATTATTATAAAATTCAGTGAAATCCATTAATTTAATCCCTGGAACCTGTCAAAAAGTCCTAAAACGGCCATGATTTTTATAAGAGGGAGAAAAAGCTTTGAAACTTTCTTCAAACCATTGAAATCTATCAAGATTTCCCTCGAATTCCAAAAGAAAAACAGTTTCAAATTCAAATCACTATAAATTAATTAGAAAAATATTTGGACATTATTACAAATTTCAGTGAAAACCATTAACTTAATCCCTGAAACCTGTCAAGAAGTCCTAAAAATGTCATGATTTTTATAAAAAGAAAAAAAAACCTTCGAAACTTCCTTCAAACCATTGAAATTTATCAAGAATTCCCTATAATTCCAAAAGAATAACAGTTTCAATTTAAAATCACCATAAACTAGTGAGAAATATATTCGAAAATTATTCAAAAATTCAGTGAAAACCATTAGTTTAATCCTTGGAACCTGTCAAAAAGTCCTAAAAATGCCTTGATTTTCATAAGAGGAAAAAAAAACCTTTGAAACTTCCTTCAAACCATTGAAATCTATCAAGAATTCCCTCGAATTCCAAAAGAATAACAGTTTCAAATTCAAATCACTATAAATTAATTAGAAAAATATTCGGACATTATTATAAAATTCAGTGTAAACCAATAAATTAATCCCTGAAACCTGTCAAAAAGTCCTAAAAATGCCATGATTTTTATAAAAGCGGAAAAAAAGCTTTATCACTTCCTTCAAACTAATGAAATCAATCGAGAATTCCCTTGAATTCAAACAGAATAACAATTTCAAATTCAAATCACTATAAGTTAGTTAGAAAAATATTCGAACATTATTATAAAATTCAGTGAAAACCATTAACTTAATCCCTGAAGCCTGTCAAAAAGTCCTAAAAATGCCATGATTTTTATAAGGGGGAAAGAAAAGCTTCGAAACTTCCTTCAAAACATTGAAATCAATCGAGAATTCCCTTGAATTCAAAAAGAATAACAATTTCAAATTCAAATCACTATAAATTAATTAGCACTCTGTTCTATATTAGTTTCATCACTCTGTTCTATATCAGTTACATCACATAATTCTAGAACTGTTACATATCCTTACAGTCACATCGTTACAGAACAATGTGACCTTCATGTTCTGTTCTTGAAACACCTGTGACATTCTAGTGACAAAACAGTTCTATCACTCTGTTCTATATTAGTTACATCACATAATTCCAGAACTGTCACATATCCTCACATTAACAGCTGTACACAACAATGTAACCTAAATGTTCCGTTCTTTGAACACGTGTGACATTCTAGTGACATAACAGTTTCATCACTCTGTTCTATATTAGTAACATCACATAATTCTAGAACTGTTATATATCCTCACACTGACAGCCTTACAGAACAATGTGACCTTCATGGTCCGTTCTTGGAACACGTGCGACATTCTAGTGACATAACAGTTCCATCACACTGTTCTATATTAGTTACATCATAGAATTCTATAACTGTTACATATCCTTACATTAACAGCGTTACAGAAAAACGTGACCTTTATGTTCCTTTCTTGAAACACGTGTGATATTCTAGTGACATGACGGTTCCAACACTCTGTTCTATATTAGTTACATCACAGAATTATAGAACTATTACATATCCTCACATTAACAGCGTTGCAGAACAATGCGACCTCCGTTTTCCGTTCTTGGAACACCTGTGACAGTCTAGTGGCATAACAGTTCTATCACTCTGTTCTATACTAGTTACATCGCAGAATTCTAGAACTGTTACATATCCTCACATTAACAGCGCTACACAACAATGTGACCTTCATGTTCCGTTCTTGGAACACGCGTGATATTCTAGTGACATAACAGTTCCATCACTCTGTTCTATATTAGTTACATCACATAATCCTAGAAGTGCTACATACCCTCACATTAACAGCGTTACAGAACAATGTGACCATTATCCGTTCTTGGAACACGTGTGACATTCTAGTGACACAACAGTTCCATCACACTGTTCTATATTAGTTAAATCACAAAATTCTATATCTGTTACATATCCTTACATTAAAAGTGTTACAGAACAATGTGACATGTATGTTCCTTTCTTGGAACAAGTGTGACATACTGGTGACACAAGGGTTCTATCACTCTGTTCTATATCAGTTACCTCACAGAATTCTAGAACAGTTACACATGTTCACATTAACAGCGTTACAGAACAAGTTGACCATTATGTTTCGTTCTTGGAACACATGTGACATTCTAGTGACATAAAAGTTCCATTAATCTGTTCTATATTAGTTACATCACGAAATTCTAGAACTGATACATATTCTTGCAGTAACATAGTTACAGAACAATGTGACCTTCATGTTCCGTTCTTGGAACACGTATGACATTCTAGTGACATAACAGTTCTATCACTCTGTTCTGTATCAGTTACATCACAGAATTCTAGAACAGTTACACATCTTTACATTAACAGCGGTACAGAACAATTTGACCATTATATTTCATTCATGGAACACCTGTGACAATCTAGTTACATAACAGTTCCATCACTCTGTTCTATATTATTACATCATATAAATCTAGAACTGTTAAATATCCTCACATTAACAGCGTTACAGAATAATGTGACCTTCAAGTTCCGTTCGAGGAACACGTGTGACATTCTAGTAACATAACAGTTCCATCACTCTTTTCTATATTAGTTACATTACATAATTCTAAAAGTGTTACATATCCTCACTTTACCAGCGTTACAGAACAATGTGACCTTTATTTTCCGTTCTTGGAACACGTGTGACATTCTAGTGACATAACAGTTCCATCACTCTGTTCTATATTAGTCACATCACATAGATCCTGGCGAAAAATCCGGAGGCTCGCCTCGGGCTCATAAGGCTCGATAATGGTGAGTTTGCCGAAGACGAAGAAACAACGCTGAATCACCTGATGGAAGTTCACTTCCCGGGGCTTCAACGAATCTGAAACGACCAAGAGGAGGAAGGCTGGGGCCAAGACGTGGTGAGGGCCGACTGGAATTTCGCCTCTAAGGTCGCTGACTAAAAGAAGTTGAAATGGGCCGTAGAATCCTACTTTGTTCTTTTAGATCACCAGGGGCGGATGGCATTTATCCAGCGCTTTTACAAAAAGGCATGGATTTGGTCGTTCCTCCTCTGATAAAATTATTTAGGGCAAGTACAGCCCTTAAACACGTACCATCGGCATGGAAGAATGGCAGAGTGGCCTTCATATCCAAACCTGGGAGGGAGGGTTACACTGCTGCGAAACATTTTCGACCAATCAGCCTAACGTCTTTTAGCCTGAAGACATTGGAGAGGCTGGTCGACAGATACATTAGGGTGCTTGCAGCAATACTCCTCCAGAAGTCATCTGTGGAGAGGCTCTGAGATGTGGCGTGCCGGACCAGCTTGTACGCTGGATAGGAAGCACGCTACGTCGGAGAAGACTCGAAACTAGATTGGGTGAGGGCCTAGTAAGGGAAATAGCTCTGCGGGGATGCTCACAGGGGGGTGTCCTGTCGCCCCTCCTGTGGTGTATTGTCGTGGACGGCCTCCTTCGAAGGCTAAATAAAGAGGGGTATTATACTCAGGGATATGCGGATAACTTGGTAATCCTAGTCAGGGGGGCTCATCTGGCGACACTAATGGGTCTTATGAGGTCGGCGCTGCGCATTGTAGAGCTCTGGTGCGATAGCTCAGGGCTTTCGGTAAATCCTGAGAAGACCAACCTGGTCATTTTCACGAAAAACTATGAAATGCCAAAAGTTGACGCTCCTGTATTCTGCGGTGGAAATCTGACGTTTTCAGATTCGGTTAGATATCTGGGAGTAATCCTAGATAGCAAACTGAACTGGGCAAAGCACCTGGAGACCCAATGCAGGAAGTTTGTCATGACTTTTTGATGTGCTGGAGAGCCTTTGGGTCGACGTGGGGTCTAGGGCCTAAAATGCTTGCATGGCTCTCCTCCGCTGTCCTAAAACTCAGGCTCCTCCATGGGCCATGGTCTGGTGGCCACAGTCAGAACTCAAAACAATGCAGGACAGGCTACGGAGATTACAAACGCTAGCATTTAGGGGTTTGACTGGAGCAATGAGGACTACGCCCACAGCAGCGATGGGATTCATGCTCTGCGAAGAACCGCTACATGTTGCGATAACCGCTAGAGCGGCACATGCGATGGGCCGCCTGGCAAGAGCAAATAGATGGACTCGGGGGACCTGGTACACTAGGCTCCCGAGTGATATCAGTGCATTGCCGATTCTACAGATGAGGCCAGACAAAATAACGAAACGCTTCAACTTTTCCAAAGCTTTCCGCGTCTGTATCTAAAGCAGGGATCTGTGGAAAGCAAATGGTAACCCGCTCCTCCAAGGGGAAATCTGTTATACGGATGCCTCCAGGGGTGAGGAAGGGTCAGGAGCAGGAATCTATGACAGCAAGAGAGGGAAAGGGATAGGGGTACCACTTGGTCGACATGCTACTGTCTTTCAGGCGGAGGTCCAAGCCGTCCTTCGCTGTACTGAAACATTAATAGAAGGAAACGCTGCTGGCAGAAATATTACGATCTGTTCCGACAGCCAGGCGACACTAACTGCAATAAGGAAACCAGACATAACATCAGAACTGGTTTGGGAATGCAAAAAGGCATTAAACCAACTTGCAGAAAGAAATAGCGTGAAATGCAGCGCATTTTCCTTTTATTTTACATTCGACGTGAAAAAGTTTGTTGTGATACAAATGAACACGTGTTGCATCAAAAGACGTGCTAATAAATCGCATTTGTGTTAATCACTGCTAGATCTTCGTGACCTGAACAAGGACGAGAAAACTTTGCACATACAAACATATTTAAAACGATTTATTGTTCAAGAAAACCAGTTTAAACACACTTCTAAACTTTTTCCGGCCGGCCTGCAATGTTTAGACGCGTGTTCTTCAATGTACTTTTATGAAAGTACAAAGGACATAACGAATGGAAAGGGGGACAGGGGAGACACGTGACATGAGTGTCGACGATGTCGACCGAGCTGTGTCGTGTTGGTAGCATTGATAAGGAGATAGAAAGAGATAGGCGGAGGTATACAAGAGATAGAAAGAGTTAGAAAAGAGGAGATTCAAAGAGATAGGTGTGGATGTGAGTTGATATGGAGATGAAAAGGGGTAGATAACTGGAGATTGAAAAAGATAGGAGAGAATTGAGATTGTCAAGGAGATAGAAAGGGATAGACAGGTATATACAGAGATAGAAAGTGATAGAGGAGTGGGGATTGAAAGAGATAGGAGAGGACGGTGATTGGCAAGTGGGTGGAAAAAGATACAGACGTGGGAATTAAAAGAGATAGGAGATAACGGTAATTAACAAGGAGATAGAAAGTGATCGACAGGAATAGACGAGATATATAAAGAGATAGAGAAATGGGGGTTGAAAGAGATAAGAGACAATGGTGATTGACAAAGAGATAGAAAGAGATAGGTAGAGATAGACAAGAGATAGAAAGTTATAGAAAAGAAGAGATTCAAAGAAATAGGTGTGGATGTGAGTTGATATGGAGATAGAAAGAGATAGATAACTAGAGATTGAAAAAGATGGAAAAGAATTGAGATTGTCAAGGAGATAGAAAGGGATAGAGAGGTGTATGCAGAGATAGAAAGTGATAGAGAAGTGGGGATTGAAAGAGATAGGAGAGGACGGTGATTGGCAAGTGAGTAGAAAGAGATAGAGACGTGGGGATTAAAAGAGATAGGAGAGAACGGTAATTGACAAGGAGATAGAAAGAGATAGACATGAATAGGCGAGATATATGAAGAGATAGAGAAATGGGGATTGAAAGAGATAGGAGACAATGGTGATTGACAAAGAGATAGAAAGAGATAGTTAGAGATAGACAAGAGATAGAAAGTTATAGAAAAGAGGAGATTCAAAGAGATAGGCGTTGATGTGGATTGAGATGGAGATAGAAAGAGATAGACGGAGATAGAAGGAGATAGGCGGAGATAGACAAGAGATAGAAAGGTATAAGCGGAGATAGATAAGAGATAGAAAGGGATTAAAAAGAGGAGATTCAAAGAGATAAGCGTGGATGTGGATGGATATGGAGATAGACAGAGATAGAGGGGATAGGCGAGAGATAGAAAGGGATAAACCATTTTTATCCCTTTCTATCTCAGAGATAGAAAGAGATAGAAAGAGATATGATTTCTATCTCTTTACTTCCAGCAGGGTGGGCCTGGAAGAAACTCAGGCAATTGTTGTTGAACCTACTTCATCTCCGCCACTTGAAACTTTGGCATCATTTTCACCACTTTGTATCGAGAATCTCGCTACCCGTTTCTCGGAAGTAGATAAAGATCTGGGATATTTCCATAACCGTACATTGTCTTGGAACGAACAGGTACAGAGCATCTCAAGAAAAACATACAGAATTCTACAGCAACTATATAGAAATAAGGAATCTTTACCTACCTCTACTCGGATACTTTTGGTTAAGAGTCTAATCCTGCCCCACTTTGACTACGGTTGATCGCTATCATCTCTCAGAAAGTGTCTGCTTTCCGCGGTTGGTCTTAATGTCGCTTCCTCATCTTCGTCTGCAGCTTATTAAAGCAGCGTTTGAGTAAGCGCTCTGCGTACATATACATTTTTCAAGAGATAGGCGTGTTTATTTCGCAAATATTATGCGAAATGTGCTTAAGCTCTGGGTGTTTTTGGCACCACAGAGTGTACATACGCGCCATAAAGCCTCTGCGAACAGGGATAATGCTGGCATAGTAGCAGTCTAACACGTCATCATTGACTTGATTCATCCACTCAATGTGGACGTTTCGCCGGTTCATCGTCGTGTTTCCATTTAAATTATTATTCGCAGCAAACCGAACTCTAGGGTGATCGGCACTGTATGCCGACCCATTGTCAGGTGCTCTGCGCGTTCGATCGTTTTCAACCGCATCTACAACTTTTTGGTGGTTTTATAGTGTTATTGTTATTCCCACGAGAAGCTAGAGAAAGGGTTTGTCCGTACTTGTAGAGCCCCGCATGCAAGGATAAGGCTACATACTCCGTGAGGTCGCCCGGTATCCCAGAGACACCGATTAAGACACCTCGCCCAGGTGCCATTCAGCTTTCGGCACGGTTGTTACAATATGCAGCAAAAACCCTTGGTACAGGGATCCTCTATCCTCTATATATAGCGACCTCGAGTTTCGGATGGAGGGTTTCTGTACCAAGGGTTTCTGCTGAATATGGTTACAGTAATTAATCAGCTGTCGCGGAAAAGTGTCCAGGGATGTTCCCGAAGGAACAACCCCTAAGCGGAGGCGTAAAAACCGTGCCAAAAGCTGCATGGCACCTGGGCGAGCTGGTTTGAACGGTGACTCTGGGATACCGGCCGATCTCTCAAGAGTATGCAGCCTTATCCTTGCATGCGTGGCTTTACGAGGATGGACGAACCCTTCCCCTAGCTGCTCGTGGGAGCAACAATAACGCCACCGAGCCACTAAAACGTTGTAAATGCGGTTCAAAACGATCGGACGCGCAGAGCACCTGACAATGGGTCGGCAAACAGTGCCGATCACCCTAGAATTCGGTGTGCTGCGAATAATAATTTAAATGGAAACACGACTATGAACCGGCGAAAGGTCCACATTGAGTGGACGAATTAACTCAAGGATGACTAGCTAGACTGCTACGATGCCAGCATTATCCCTGCTCACAGGGCTTTATGGCGCGTATGCACACTCTGTGGTGCCAGAAACACCCAGAGCTTCAGCACGTTTCGTATCAGTCTTTGCGAAATCAACGTGCCTACCTCTTGAAAAATGAATATGTACGCGGAGCGCTACCCCAACCGCTGCTTGAACAAGCTGCAGACGAAGAACATTGAAATGCATGTTCCTGCTAAGCCCCAAGATCTGGCTGGAATGGATGCCTCCCTTCTTGAGGATATCTCGAAAGAGTCCGACCTCTGGACCATCAATTGTTTAGTTAATGATGCTGCGAGAGTATTGGCTGATTCAAATCGAAGGCTAAAACCGACGCTGGATCAAAGGACCAAAAGACGCTTGCATCAACTGAATAAGAAGATTGGATGGGCAAGACAGAATTTGTCTCGTATTCAGTGTGTGATTAACTACATAATATCTGGTAGACCGTTCACGAAAAGGGTTGAAAAGTTCGCCCAAGAACTGAGGATCTTCAATTACGCACTGCACAAGTCGAAGCTGCTCACAATCAAGCATCATATTGCTGACAATATACGGGTGTTACCTGACGCAAGGAGGAGAATAGAAAAGAGGGAGAGATGGATCAGGGAGAATCAACAGTTTCTCGCTGACCCATCTCGCCTCTTCAGTGATCACCCTGTTTCGTCAGTTTGCAAAGTTTCTTCAAGGAATTAAGACGCCTAAAGAAATTTTGGGTAATCGTGAGTACTGGAGATCAAAAACACATGCATCTGTAACAAGGTTATTAAACAACTCGCGTAAATGTTCTGAACCGAAAAAATCCAGAAAACTTGATGGTGAAGATGGAGATAAAACTATAGAATATCAGTCTCTCTTGGGCGATAGCGAGAACTGGGAAAGTACCAACGACTCAGAAGCTGCAGGTGATGATAATGAACCTGTTAAAAGGAATACGAAGCCGCGTACCTGGATGGGTTTTAATCTCTAAAAAATTAAGCAATTGGAAGATATATATTATAACCCTTCGCATCAGGCTTCTTACTCTGGCGTACAAAAGATTGTCTCTGCACGGAAAAATATTCCGTGTAAGCAGGTAATCGACTGGTTAAAGAGTCAGGATGCATACAATCTCCATCGCCCTATTAGACGTTTTGCTAGAGAAAATTATAGGGTTTGTAATATTGATGATGTTTGGGAAATTGACCTAGCAGACTTGAGATCTTTGGAAGGTTACAATGATGATTCTTCCTATCTACTGGTTGCCATTGATGTTTTAAACAAGTTTGCCTGGGTTGAACCACTGCAAAGTAAAACTGCATCTGAGGTTAAAGAAGCATTTGAACGAATCTTCATAGAACCGGTGATAGAAAACCAGTTTACCTACAGAGTGATAAAGGAAAGGAATTTAACGGTAAAGTTTTTCCAAAATTCTTGTCAGATCGTGAAATACAATTTCACGTTACAGGTGATCCAAGTATAAAGGCCGCCATTGTTGAACGTTTCAACCTTACTCTCGAGGAGCATATGTGGCGGTACATTACACAACGCAATACGCATCGATACATTGATGTACTACAGCCAATAGTGCATGCATACAAGAATGCTCGTCAATCTTCATAATGCTGCTGTAGCTTGTGCAAATATACAACGACGATTTGTAAGAGAAGTCGGCCGTAAAAATGTGCCTAAATATAGCGTGGATGATGTTGTACGCATCAGTCGTGCTAGAGACATATTTGAAAAAGGATATGAAGCTGGCTGGACAGAGGAGCTGTTTGTTATTGAAAAGGTTATCATCTGGCGAACTAAGAGACAGCTCCTTGTAAAGTGGGTTGGGTGCCCTGACAACTGCAATTCGTGGATAGCAGCTATAGAGCTAAAAACTATACAATGAATGACGAAGATTAGTTTCATCTCATTTTACCAAGTGATAGTAGTATTAGGTATTTTCCACAGAATACAATCACACAACTTCCACATGAAATTCGACTGGTCGTCACTTTCTTTTAATCAGTGAGAGGATATCTCAAATTGTAGGTTTTGCACCTCACATACTTTTACCTATCGATTCATATATGGCAATCCATCCACCAAGTTTTTCAAATGGTCTACCAAATAAACTTCTTGTCTATTGTGATCTATGCGAGCCGCGTATCGTTAAAAATTTTAAAAAAAACAATCTTGCGAGTCGTACCGGTGGATATAAAAAATTATATTTTTGGATCCACCCAGGTGACAAACTTTTCACCATCTCATTATATACCTATTCTTCATACTTCATTCCGTACAATAGAAATAGGTATAAGGGATCATCTGGGACTTGCGGTCCCATTCGAGCTTGGCATGTCAACCGTGACAATTCATTTTAAACGGATTGCGTAAACATTAGTCATTACACAGGTTACTATACAACTCAAGTCGGAGGTGGAGGAATTTCTAAATTTTACAGTGGCTCTCATTATCAGAGAGGGCATGGTATAGGTAGTTTTCTCGGAGGCCTGTTTCGACGAGTTTTACCATTTCTCAAAAAAATCAAACTTTAGTATTTTAAATTTTGTTTGTTTCCCAAACTCTGGGAGACACGACTTTCCTCTACTTAAGCAAATGACTCTTAAAAACCTGTACAATTAAGCAACTCAAGTATCAACTTTCAAAAATAGGCCGCAATCGACTTAGACAAAATAAAATGAAATTTTACCGTGTGGCTCATCTTGACAAAAAAGTTATGTAAAACAATTTTATTTTTCCTATACCATAGGTTATTGAATTAGAAAGGTACATTGTTAGAAAGTCTGTTGGTAATTTAAAAATAAAATCACTGGGAAGTTCCTGAAATCGAATACTCATGGCCGATTTTTAGTTAGAATGGTAATTACTGTTAATATGAAATTTTTCATCGCAAAAAAGCAGTCAAATAGATCAGTAGGAACAAATATTTATTTGTATTTCTCTCCCGTGCAAACATCTTAGTTTAATATGGTCTATTTAACAGTGAGGAAAATATCTTACTCAATCAGTCTCAATGTGAATATATCTCTTTCACAAGAACTAGAAAACGTTACTGTAAATGTATTTATAATATTCCTACAGTCTATGTAATACTGAAAGCAGGATCAGCTACTTAGCCTTCCTATTCGTTATCATCACCATACTCTACGTTCTCGTTATCAATTTCTTGATATATATATATATATTTTTTTTTTCTTCTTCTTTTTTTTCTTGATTTCTTCGTGTCCTGTGGCCACCCATCTCACGGTTGTGAGATGCGGCCATGAATAGGGTTTACTGCGGTCCTACTGGGATCCGATGTCATTTTTTAGATGACACTTGCTCCCAGTGGGACCCTGCGGTAGTTGTTAACCTTTAGTTTTTAATTATATATAAACCATGCTTCTCTACTTACATCGTATTAAAAAAGAAAGATATTCACAGTCGTTGAAAACAACAGTGAAAAACGAGATTACTACTGATTCTTTATTTTCGTCATAATTTCCAACTCTATTTTCTCTTTATGTATATTCTCAGCTACTTCACCATTAAAACAAATCTTCATAATCTTAGAAAAACAAAAACTGGATCAGCTACTTGGCCTTGATTTTCGCCATCATCTCCATACTTTATTTCTCGCTATCAGTTTCCTGACACATATAACCCATGTTTGCCTACTTACGTCGTATTTAAAAAAAAGAAATGTTCATAATCGTACAAAAAATAGAAGAACAAACAAACAAAAATAGGAGAGCTGCCTAGCCTTCATTTTCTCCATTATCTCTATACTCTACTTTGTCTTTATCAATTTTCTCGGCTATGTTATCATCACCATAATTCGGCACTAAGTGATTTGCTATGACAACCACAGCATCGGCCATCCTTTCAGAGCTTGCAGCGACTATCTCTAAGCTCTCGTTTGTAAGATCGACCCTCTCATTCAGTGCCAACTCATCGCACACTTCGATTAAACTTGAAGATATGACCTCCAGGACAGAATTTGATGAACTTATTAATGACTTTGCATCATCCAAACATTGATTGATCCTTCGGACCCTTATGGGTTTTACTTGAGTATCCTGTTCTGTTGAAGGCACTGAATTTTCTGTATTACCCTGCAAAAATAAACGAATGGTTTAAAATATGGTTTTCATTCTCCAATGAAATAAAACTTCAAATAAAAACTAACAAAATCACAAAGCTTTGCTTTCTTTAGATTTTCGAAACTATTATTTTTCGGTGATATGGGACGTTTAGAAGTTTTTCCCCTCTCTTGCTGCAGTGATCAGACTGCAACTTCTTGCATTTCTCCAATTACTGTTAGAGGCTTCGTGTTTGATATGCCACTACCACTAGGTTGAGATACACTCCCCTTCTCTGCATTTGACCTTTAATTTTAAAAGGTCTGGGCGCAAATGTGGGGGAAATACAAAGACCGAGCGCGTAGCGTGAGGTAAACACATCATCGAGCGCGAAGCGCGAGATAAATATATTATCGAGCGCAAAGCGCAAAAACCAACAGTCGCGCGCCCTAGGCGTGCTCAAACTTGCGAGCCGCGCGCGAAGCGCGCTATGAGAATGTGCCCGCGCAACGGACAGGTTTTTTTCCTTCTCTTGTGTCATTTTAAAAAAATTAAATATTTTTATGCTTATTTTTTACGATGGAAAAATATACTCACCCTTTCTAAAAATAATAAATAACAAATTTGTACATCCTTTTCACGTGAAAAAGTTTGCCTATTTTTTTTTCTTTCCTTGTGTCGTCTTCAAAACATTTTTTATTTTTTTATTTTTGATATTATTTTTCACGAATAAAACAAAAACTACGCGTCCTATCAAAAAGTAAATGATGACAAATTTGTAGAACTTTGTTGGGTGCACAATTTTTTGTGTGATCAAAATTTGAATTTTCGACTTTTTGAAAAAATTCAAGAAGTTGTTATAATAATCTTGTAGGGCTCTTGAAAAGAAACGTTTTTCTTCTCCTGACATTTTTTCATATCGTACGTTGTTCGGCTTAAAATGTTAATTTTCGTTGGTTTTTTTGGATTTTGAAAATGTTGTAACTGATAATTTTCATTTTATCAAAAAAATTCATCAGTATAAATTGTTTGTATTTTAGAGTAATATTAATAACCATACATAGAATTTCCAAATTTTGAAAAAAGGTAGTCTCAAAAATTTGAAAAATGTGCTCACTTTTTGAATTTTGATTCAAAATAGCTGGGTAACGAAGTCGTTCTTTCTTCTTCGGTCTTTAAAAAGTGTGCCAACGCACAATACAATCTGATCAATCTTTCGAAAGTTATCGTGCCTACACGATACTTCATACTACAGACAGACAGACAGACGGACAGACAGGCAGAGACCTTCGTAAAAACCGTTTTTTCTGACTCAGGGGGTCTCGAAACGTCGACATTTAATTGAATCCGCGAAAGTCATTTTTCACATAAAACCAAAACTTTCTCATTGAGATGAGAATGAAGAACTGGGGAAGTGTAGTGGGGAAAGAGAAGTGTTAGCTGGGTAAGCGAAGAGAGGGGGAAGTGAATTTGAAAGATGTTCAGGAAGGGTGTGCGAAGGGTAAAGTCAGGGGAGGTGAAGTAGGGGAATGCATGGGGGACTAGGAGAATGAATGTATGAGAGGCGTAGGATTGAACGACATAGTTATCGTCCTAATAGGCTACGAAACCCTTTTTTGTAGGCACGCGGGGTCTACTTTGAATGATTTTTAAAATATATGATGCAGTTCAAATTGCAATCATAACATGTTAGAGATTATAGATACGGACTAAAAGAATAATGGTTTTAAGTCGCTTGCTTCCTGTATGGTCCAGGAAGTTTCTTACAATGCGACAGGTATTTAATAAAACCGCCTTCTAAGCTGCTGCCAGTGTTCAGTGCATCTTGCGTGCACATAGCCTGTAGCCCCGACATCACAATAGGATGAATAGATGCATGTTTCACATTCCTTCATATTATCTTTATTTCATGCCTTAGCTCGCTATACTTGCGGATCTTGGTTGTATACAACCAAGATCCGCAACTACCGAACTACCAACTACCAACTATAAACTAGTAGGTAGTATAACTAACTAGTAGGTAGTATACTACCAACTACTACTTAACCGAAATTTGCAGGCAACCTATAGGTTGCCTGCAAATTTCGGTTAAGTGGACAAGCAATGTCGATGATGTAGACTCTTCCACCTTTTTTTTCTCGCAGAAGATTATCACAAAGAACTAAAAATAAATATCTAAAACCGATTATAAACAAAGCAAATAAAATGATACAAGAATCCACTTCTACCTATTAAAATGATAATTGGGGTGCCAAATTAACAAAAACAAATACAAAAAACAATTCACTGTGGAAAATGACTAGAATTCTAAATGGGCAAATGAAAAGGTACATACCACCACTACAGAGTCTAAATGGCCCATTATTCAAAGGCAAAAATAAAGCTGAAATTATAGCCAATCATTTTGAAAAAGTGCACAAATTAACTGGGGAAATAAGTGATTCTGAGCACGACAAGGAAATAAAAAATTCTTTTACTGAAATCGCGACAATAAAACCAGACTTAGATATCATTAAACTAGCAACCCTGAAAGAAATCAAAAGGGCCATAATGAGAACAAAGTCTAAAAAAGCGCCTGGGCTAGTTAGAATTCAAAATATAGTACTTAAATACCAACATAAAAAGCCATAATCCAAATCACGCATATAATAAATGATTATATTAGCCTACACTTTGATATGAAACATAGTACGGGTGCCCTTTTTCTTGGCATGGAAAAAGCCTTCGACACTGTATGGCCTAAAGGGCTTATAGTTAAGCTAAACAGATGCGATATACCGATATATTTAATTAACTTTATTGAAAAGTATTTAAGTGATAGAACGTTTGTGGTAGAAATAAATAATGAAACCTCGACAGAAAGACCAATAGTAGCGGGAGTGCCACAAGGCTCTGTGCTAGGGCCAGTATTATTCATATATTATCTAAATGACATACCAAAATCTAAAGATGTGCAATTAGCTCGTTTTGCGGATGACACGGCGTTACACTATGCATCTCGGCGTAAGAAACAGGCTGTGAAGAAGCTACAGGGACAAGTTGTAATATGAGAACAATTCTTTCATAGGTGGAAACTAAAAATAAATACTGAAGACTGAACTCGTGATATTCTCGAATAATGTCGGTGATAAAGTAGTTCCTAATATTAAAATGTATAATAAAAATATTGCCCCTAAGAAGGAAGCAAAATATTTAGGTGAGATTCTAGATTCTAAGCTTAGGCACACAAAACACGTAAAAGCCGCTCACAAAAAAGCCTCGGCAGTTAGACGAAGCCTTTATCCTCTTCTATGTAGCAAGAGCAAAAGTAGACTCTCAAACAAACGCACTACGTATAAAATGATAATTAGACCTATATTGTTATATGCGGCCCCCATATGGGGAAGTACTTGCAAATCTAATATAGGAAAACTACAAAAAGTACAAAATAAGTGCCTGCGTATGGCAATAAATGCAGAAAGAGGTATGAGAACCTCCACTCTGCACACCAAACTTAGAATCACCACAATTGAACAGGAAATTTGTAAATTAACCACAGATTTCTATACCACACAGCTTTCTACTCTGGATAGCTTGAAAAACACATGTAAGCTGCAATATAAGGACCTGCCGTTTAATGTTAAATATAAATTCCCGCATCATTTAACGCAGAAATAAAATTTCGAATATATTATCAAATATCACAGTTAGGGTATAGCTAAAGTAACATGTAAGTACAGTGCTCTATCCGAGTAAGACCACTCCGCGTAGTGCCATGCCCCTCATCACGCTCGAATGCTTCCCCCTCCAACACACCGACCCGTCCAGCATGAGATATGGAATCACTCCTTCTGAGTAATACTGCTCGAAACACAGACGCTGCTGCTCTGCCGCGCGAGCATCAAATTCACGTGAATAATTCCAATGATAAATATAGATAAACCTACGTACCAATTAATTATTCTTAAAATTGTTTTAACCAAAATTAAACAAGTTCTCTGTGTTGCATCGATGGCTGCAGGTTTGTCATTTCCTTTGTGGAAAGTCTTGAGATTGCATTAGAATATTTTTCATAAGCTACAGAATCGAATTTGAAATAGTTCTTTTCTTTATTTATTGTTCAAATTACCTTTATTAGTCTGCTTTATTGTTCTGCATTTATTCTCCCTTTCGTTTATTCATTTTTGAATGTTTTTCGTTTTATTTTGCTGTTGCTTTTTTTTCCATTTTCTATTTTAAAGCATTTTTGTGGTTTTAAATACCTCCTACCTCTTCAAAGCTAAAAGCTTTCAAAATGGCTTTCAGAGTTCGAAATGACTGTCATGTATGCAGAAGAGCCTATCAACCAAGACAGATGATTCGAATCGATGGAAATATTAATCCAGAGAGGCAAAACATTGCAATTTTCAGACGCCTTCAACTTCGTAGACCACAACTTGGATTTGCCGGTGATAGTAGGTTATTCCTGAATTGCAATCTATCAATTAGTAACGAAATAGAGGAGCTCAATCGTTATCCCGGATGCTTAAGACTTAATGTTCTTACTCAAACAGATAGGCAAACGTTTATGTTCTGCAATGCTGACGGTAATGCTAATGTACCTAGGCTTTCAGTGTAGTGTAGAGTCAATGTCTATATTGCTATGGATATCTTCATTCCAGAGGAGACTAGAGCCTGTTTAAATGATTTGGATGAACGTGGCTTTATTTTAACGCCCTTGCTTCCTGGATTACAATCAATTAACAGACCATATAGGATACCCGGATAGCAGATGCCTTTGTTTTTGCAGAAACTTCGTAACGAAGCAAATTCTCATCAAGATTTCGGTGATGAGAAAAGCTTAAGTGATGAAGAATTTAAAGATATGTTTGCTGTAACAAAGGAACAGTTTCGAGAACTGTATACATTCTGCGATCCAGTTCCTCGGTTACATGGACATGGTGTAAGATACGTCAGGAAAAAGGATCTGATGATTTTTCTGTACAAGATGCGTCAGCGACTTTCTAATTAATTTCTTAAAGTAATTTTCCATTATTCCAGCCGGTAAGCTACAAGCATGGCCATGGCTACGGTAAGAGAGTCTCTAATGCAGCGATTTGTGCCTGGTAACATTGGATTAACCGCGATAACTAGAGAGGAATATGTAGAAAGTCATGTGACAGCATTTGCCAATGAACTCTACAATCCACAACCAGAAATTCACAGAGCGATTGCTATCATAGATGGCACTTATGTTTACACACAGAAGAGCAATAACTTTCATGCACTGCGACAATCATTCTGTAAGCATAAGGGACGTCACTTGATGAAACCTGCTCTCATTGTCGCTCGAGATGGGTATATATTTGATATACAAGGACCTTATTTTTTGGGCTCATAAAGCAATGACGCACAAATGTTCATCAATGAATTTGAAAGGGATGGGGAGGGCATAAGAGCATTTTTTGACATTGGCGATATTTTTATAGAGGACAGAGGATACCGAGATGCCCAACCGCTGTTAGAAAGATTGGGTATTGAATCCATTTTTAAGTTTTTTGACAAAACGATTTCGATTGATCACCTGCGTAATTTCGGGGATTTCTTCCGTATTGGTGGTGCCATGATTAGCAGACATCATCCTATTATCGAGATGCAAGGTGCGACTGTAGAAGCTGCAAGGGAATACTTTGCGAGAGCTCGTGAGGCTAATGTCATGCAAGCACGCGTAGAAGTTGACAATATCCACTACGAAAATGCAAACTGGAATCGCCTGCATGAACAACAAGTAGCAGTTACGTTTTAATAAATTAAAACCTTGAGCGCTTATCGTTCAGCTGCTTTAAGAAGCGCACGATAGATAGATATATATATACTTCAGAAGGGACTCTTAGGTGATAAGTACTTGTGGAAGCTACAGGATCAGCAGTTGATTTAACCTGATTTTCCTTCCTTTGTTCAAAATGTAACAAGGAATTGTGTCGCTTATGGCATTGGCGACATCCCTTTAAGCGCCAATCTACTGGACGGTGGGAACCGCGTAGACAATTTACGCATAATGACGCATTTTTCACTTTAGTGAATCGCTCTTGAGGGCCTAACTTTAAAAAATGCTTACATGCGTAGATGGATGTTCCCCTGACACATAGGGCATAATCCTTGAGTTTTTGTATTTTGTGTGTTTGAGGGAATCGTAGCCGAAAAGGCGCGTGGCGGGTGTGAGCCGTGTCCTGTCGCGGGCCTATCATGGACCTTTTGACCTTTATTTACGTTTTATTGTGCCTGAGAAGTCCGAGTGATTCAATTTGCGCTCGCCGCTCTAAAAATGTGATAAATTCTTTTATAGTCGGAATTTTTGAAGTTCCGGCAAATTCTTCCCATTTGTCGAGAAGGTTAGTTGGAAGTTTACCTTTAATAACGTGAATGAGAACTAAGTCCCATTGACCGACTGGTTGATTATGCGCGCGCAAAGCTCTAACATGTATTTGTAATTTGTCTAATAAAGCGCGATCCGAGAATTCTTGTGATACAAATGGAATGTTAAAAAGAGCTCTTACGTGACTCTCCGCGATACATTTGCGATTGTCGTAGGAATCGGTTAACAATTTCCATGCAATTTCATAATTTTCATTAGATGAGTCCAGCGAAGTTATTACCTCGGCTGCTTCGCCTGGGACACATTATTTTAAATAGTGGAATTTGAATATAGATGGAACATGAGAATTTGTGTGCACTATAGAATTAAAAGTGCCTCTAAATCCTAACCATGTGTCAAAGGTTCCTGAAAAGGATGGCAAACCGAGTTTGGGAAGATTGGGATCTAAGAGAAAACGACCGGCATGGCCTGAAAAACCTGCGTTCTGCAAATTTATCTAACTTGGTTGTTCGGCACGGTCTATATTTACTGGATCTACAGGATGCACATTTTCTGTATTTTCTCTATTTAAATTATTGGAAGTACCTGCATTTTCTCTATTTACTTCATTTAAAGGAATTTTCGACATTTGCTCTATTTATTTGATTTACAGGAATTGTTATTTAATGGATTTAAAGGCACTGTAATCTCTACTCTTTCTGAACTACTGGCGTTTTTTAGACCCGAATCGCTGCTTGATTGAACCGATTTGGAATTTTCTTTAGCGATCTCATGCTTTTTTATTAATTTTTTTGCTCTCTCGTTGAGAGTGAAATCCCTATTCTCGAAAGAGTTTCTCTCATCTTCATGAGCAGTTAGATCATCGTTGTATTTGGCCAGCAACGCTAATTCATTTTGCGTTTCCTCGAATTCGTCTCATAAAAGCGAATGCTTTGATAATCTACCATTGATATCTAATGATTCAAAATCAACGTCTAGGTTGGACTCGACATCATTTAAAGCTTTCTCAAAATTACTTGCTTTACGCTAAATTGATCCGCGTTGATGTTTTATTGTGGCTAAGCGTTGACGTTGTTACAATTCTGACATTTTTACTGGATCATTGGATGCTGGGCGACTGGAAGTTTCGCCTCTGAATACTGGACCACTGGAAGCTGCACCTCGGAATGATGGAACTACTCGGACCCACAGTGAAGATGTTGATATATGGATTGGCTCACAAAATAGATAAGGAGCATGGAAGTAGATAAACAGGGCCGGTTCTGGCCTGATTAGTATTTGTGTGTGTGTGTGTGTGTGTGTGTGTGTGTGTGTGTGTGTGTGTGTGTGTGTGTGTGTCTTGAGTGTACTCTTTGACAATGTCTAGAGCTATATGTAGTTTCTCTTGATTTTTAGCATAGATCTTAAGATCATCGATGCAAAATACATGAGTGACAAAATACAAAATACATGATTGTCCAGGGATGGTTCCAAAGGAATAACCACTAATCGAAGTCGTAAGAACTGTGCCGAAAGCTGAATGGCACCTGCATGAGGTGTCTCAAACGGTTAGACAAAAGCTATAGATCTAATCAAAATGCAAATTTTGAGTTATATTAATTTTTAGCCTGTCAGTAAAAGTTTTCGTGATATTCGAAGTTGAAGATGGAAAATCACAAACAAATGAATGCACCCCTGTGACTGGTCACATATGTTGTGTAGGTCACACAGGCTCCTCTTTCGAGCATTTAATGGGGTGCGGAAAGGCACATCGGTGGAAGGTAACAGTAATACTTAAAGAAATATGAAATGCTTGTGATTTTCATCTTCAACTTGAAATATTCCGAAAACTGTTACTCACAGGCTAAACATTAATATGATATAAAATATAAATTTTGATGAGAGTGAAAATATATAAGCATCTGTAGATTTAGAAAAATCAGAGTCAAAGCTGCTGACAATCAAGCAGCATATTGCTGACAAAATACGGGTGTTATCTGACGTAAGGAGGAGAATGCAGAAGAGGGAGAGATGGATCAGGGAGAATTAACAGCTTCGCGCTGATCCATCGCTCCTCTTCAGCGGTCTCCCTGTTTCTGTCAAAACTCCACCGAAGCCCAACGAGGTAGAAAACTTTTGGAGAGAGGTATACAAGATCCCGAAAACACTGGAGTTGAAAGAACATATAAGGAATATCATCCGCTTCAAGGAGTTCTGCGACAACCTCAAAACATCTGAGGATGAACGTGCATCAATCACTGCCGATGAGATGTAAAAAGCACTCAGGGGTACGAAGAACTTTTCCGCTGCAGGACCAGATGATATCAGTAACCAACCCATAAAATTACAGGCACCTGCTGATTGACAGGTGCGTTTGCGAAGACGCAGCAGCCCATCAGCGTGCCCTGTCAGTGTTCCTGTCAAAGCTTTCGATTTAACCTCTCATAGTCTTCTAATTTGTCTGCTGGAAAGCTTGAAGGTTCATCCACATATAGTGAAATCCATAGTGAGATTGATGCCCCTTTGGAAAACTAGATTCACTATCTCATCTGGAAATTATCTTGTGACAACGAACAGCGTCACCTTCCTGAGGGCCCTCTTTCAGGGTGATACCATGAGCCCTCTGCTTCTTTGCATCACACTTCTGCCTCTATCTCTCGCACTACGAAAATCTCCTGGATACTTCTGCGGCGACACTATTCATTGCGAGAATAAGGGCACTCGTTTATTTTATATAGATGACCTGAAGATTTATGCTTCTGGTAAAATCAAAGTTCAGCGGGCTATAAATAGGGTCAAGGGGTACACAGGGAAGATTGGTATGGATTTAGGGTTAGAGAAATGTGGCACAATTCATCTGAAGAAAGAAAAGAATGTTGACGTTCCCAAGGACCCTGAGCAGTAAAAGAGTCCCTCCGAAGCAGATACAAGCATCTTCTTCGACAGATTTGGTCTTTAAATCTGTCAGCGTTGAACAAAGTATCTGCAACTAACATGCTTACCGTCCCAGTTCTACTCTACTCGTTTGGAGTGGTTCAATGGACGAAAAACAAACTTACGGCCCTTGATATCACCACGCGTAAGGTCATGCATATACATTAAGAGCTTGCATATCAATTCGACCGTTCCGCAATTATACATCTCACGCCGTCAAGGCGGACGCGGACTTCTGAATCTCCAATGTCTTCATAACCGAATTGTGCTTGATCAAGCAGCGGTTGGGGAAGCGCTCCGCGTACATATCCATTTTTCGAGAGGTAGGCACGTTGATTTCGTAACAATTGAATCGAAAGGTGCTGAAGTTCTGGGTGTTTCTGGCACCACAGAGGCGCATTGTTTGCCGACCCATTGTCGTGTGCTCTGCGCTTTCGATCGGTTTGAACCGCATCTACAACTTTTTGGTGTTTTGGTGATATCATTGTTGTTCCCAAGAGTAGCTAGGGAAAGGGTTCGTCCATCTTTGTAGAGCCCCGCATGCAAGGACAAGGCGATATATATATATATATATTCTACCAGAAAATGGTTTTGAGATTGCTAATCATTGTGAATCACAGTAATGTTAAATGATGTAGGTTCTGAAGAGTTTTTTTATGGGAATAATAAACAAGTCCTTCTTTTAAATTATCTAAAAATTCCAACCTAATTTTATGCCAATTTTATGATAAGCATTTATACATTCAAAATTCATATGCGAGGATTAAGGTATACTTTTCACTCATCTTGTACTTTGTGTAGTTGTACATTTCAAATTTTTTGTTCCATAATAATATAATTCATAATTACAAAAACTGTTGTTTCGATTGCCCCTATGTTTCTTAGAAAATAATAATCTAGAATAGTTTTTTAGGTAGAGAGCTCGAAATCTTTTGAGGTGAGAAGTAATGTTACACGAGAAAATGACCTTTCACTCCTGGACAAACAGGCGGACACCAAAATTATACGGCTAATTTTATAGTCTGGTCATATTTCCATAAGAGACAGCATTGCTCTTTTACAAACCCCTTAAAATCAATTGCAGCAATTAGTGAACTGATAAAAAGAATTTCGAAAGTGATCAATCTAATCTCTGACTAATAAAGTTTATTCTAAAAATTGTGGTTGAGAAACAATATTGTTTTTAATGAAAATATAATCAGATTATAAAATGTATCCCTGTCCCTACACCTATGCAGAGGACTTAGGAGGATCTATAAAGGGCTAAATTTTTATTAAATTGGACCCTCTTTTAGCCCGGAAAGTGCGGAAATAGACTTTCGTGCCTCTTTGGAAGTCTAAAAGAGGGCTTAATCTAATACAAATTAATACCCCTGCAAGCCCTTCCAAGTCCTATTAAGTCCTACAATTTAGAGGTCTAAAAAAGGGCTAAAATTTCGACTCGGGGAGATTCTCAAACGTCGAGATCCTTCTATCCTATACCAAATTTAGTCTCCAGGCCGCCTTGGCAGCCACGGCCTTGATGGTGAGATGAAGGGGTTCCAACCCCATTAGTGCCCCCAATGCCATCGTGGGTGACGACTTTGATACACCAGTGATGCCTCTTAAAATCAGTCCCCTGATCCTTTCCAGTCGAGACTTCTCAGTGGACAGCTCGGCCCTGCTCCACCAGACCACCACCGCATAGGTTAGCCTTGGTCGCAAGATCGCTGTGTAGATCCACATGAGTGTCTCCGGCTTCAATCCCCAGCTTTTCCCTATGGCTCTCCTACAGATCCATAGAGTAGCTACTAGCTTTTTGAGCTTGTTTTCCTGGTGCTCGTTATGTAACAGCTTTTTATCCAGAAATACTCCTAGGTATTTAGCTCGTTTTTTTATTTCCAGTTGTTGTCCTCCAAGTTTCAGTGTACTCGTAGTTCCCCACTTATACCTTTTGGTGAAAACAACCGCGTCTGTCTTACTCGGATTGACCGATAGTCCAGTTTTCTTACACTATGAATCCACTATCATCAGTGCTTGCTGCATTACTCCGGAGAGCGCATCCAGATGCTGGCCGCGCGCGATAACTAGTATATCGTCCGCATAGCCTATGACGTGGTGACCCTGACTCAAAATATAACCTTGAAAGTATTTACGGGAAAAATTCTTGAGATAAGAAATAACCTTGAACCTGTTGTTACATGCATTCGGCTAGCACAGTTGCGCAATATTACTCTGTGACGTCAGCTGCAGAATGTTCTCGATGTCGGTAAAGTAGGTCCAGTACCCCGCTTGTATCATTGTCTGTGAGGTAGGAATGCATGATGACGTCATCAAGAATGCCGGTAAGATAGGAATGCATGATGACGTCATCAGGACCCTCGAGAATGTTCTGGAAGCTTACTACGGACATGAACCACCACAGGTTAGAAGCTTCTCGATGTCGGTAAGGTAGGAATCTATCATTAGAAACCCGCCTATTCATCTACTAACCTTTTAAAGAGCATTTGAAACTAAACATTTGTTCGGTTCTTTCAAGCAGTGCTAATTTTCAATAGTCCTACTTTCAAATTTATCTGAAGTTATAAGATTTTATTTGTTCTGAAATAATGATTCAAGTATTAAAAAACGTTCATTCCTAATCCTGCAACTTTAAACGATTTTAATTTGTAACCAAATAATTTGAACCGTTTCAATCTAAAATGATCGAACACTTTCAATTAAACAATTCTTGCTTATTTAAATAACTTTATATTTCAAATTATTCAATATGCTGAATACTACAAATTGAAAATGTCTCAACTATTAAGGCTATAAATATTTTTGAAATCGCTATCAACCCTTTAAAAAACATCGTAACATAAAAAACACCTTTCTTTGTAAAATTCCGGGTGCAAAATTTTTTTATTTTTTGAACTTATACAAAAATAGTTATTTGTGATACAAGTACGCAAAATAGGTGATTGTGAGCGAGTGTGAATTTTGCAGCATAAGCCGGAGGCTCGAAGCATGAGTCGGTGGTTAGAGCACGAACGAAGCGAGTGTGAAAACGTAGACGAGTGCTTCGAGCCGCAGGCGAATAATGCAATCACACGAGTTAGCAATCACATATGCGCACGTGTATCACACAATATTTTTTGCAACGCCCGTTCGAAAAATTTGTGTTAGGAGCAGTTAACAAAAAATACTAATCTTAAAAAAGAAGATTTTTAAACTTTGTAAGCAAATTTTGTTGAAAGAAATGTTTTGAAAATTATTTGAAAAAAAAAGTTTTTGTGAAAAAAAATTATTGAAAAAAAAATTTGGTAGAAAAAAGGTTTGAAAAAAAATTGGGTGAAAAAAAATGTTCGAAAAAAAAATGTAGTGAAAAAAAATGTTTGAACAAAAAATTTGGTGAAAAGAAATTTGTGAAACAAAAATTTGGTAAAAAAAATGTTGCAAAAAAAATTTGTAGCAACAAAAGAATATTTGGAAATAAATTTTTGGCGCTTATGCCCTTTTGTACGATGGACGAAAACGGCTTCAAAACCCTGAAAACAAAACTTTAATCATTAAAAGATTTGTTCAAGTGAAACCTCAATTGATTTGAAGAAATACCAACACCAGTGTTTAAAGTTACCTATGCTAGTGTCTAAAGTACATCATCTCGAAATTGCGCATGCGCAGCTTTTTCACCAGTGCCTAAAGTAAGCCACATTCAAACTGCGCATGCGTGCAAATTGTTTCGCATACAGTATGCTCTAATAAGGTCCTTTAGGCACCATTTAGAAGCACGAAAACGTCAACTTTTGAGGTGGGCGTTGCAAAACCAATATTTAACCATTTCTTCCGTAAAAGTCTGAGTTTTCTAGCTGTTTGTAGACTAAATAGCACTTTCTTTTATTGAGAAGTCACATCCAAAATAAAAAAATTAGATTTTATAATTTTGCTTCTTTTTACTTCTTTCTACTCTAAAACAATTATTAGATGGAAGAGAAATCACAATAGGATGAATAGATGCATGTTTCACATTCCTCCATATTGTCTTTACTTCATGCCTTGGCTCGCTATACTAAATATTTATATTCGTGAAGTATGTGTACTTTTATTCTGATACATAACAATTTCATTTAGCTTTTTTGCTCAGAGAAAAAAAACTGGTAAAATGTCTAGTTTTGAAGTTTTATTTGTTTACATAAACAAGTCCACAGAATGACATTAAAAATCGGGCTTAGTGATGGTCTGAAGCATTCAATGCTGAGCATTTCTTAAAAACAATGATCGAAATCGGTTACGAATTGTCGGCTGTAGTAGGTTATGAACAATAATTTCCTGATCCAGTTCACTATGCGGCGCATGTTATCTGTGTGATTGAGACCTTCTGTACGGCAACTACTTCCTCCCATCCCATTTTCAGTCTAGGATGATTGTGAAGGGAAGAATCAAGCTTTCTTTTAAAATTATTTTGAAGAAAAAAGGGTCTCATTTTAAGATAAAACTAAAAAAAAAAGTTTTAAATTAAAATATCAAGGTCAAATTAATTTTTGTACACAACATGGTTTTTTGTTATTGTCACCTTCATAAAAAAAAAACATTTTCAAAAACCTCATATAAAAGTTAAATCGGACAACTGTAGTAGAAGCTATGAATTATTGAAAATTAGCGGTTAGGGTAAAACGTAAAACAATTTAGTCCCTGTATCCTGTCAACCCGATGTACTAGACACACCCCCATTACAGAATTAAAAGATGTCCAGTAACACTACGATTGAGTGGAGTTTCAATAAGATTGGGGACAACAAAATTTGGGGCGGGTACACTTGGCAAATTTTGTCCCATGTGTCTATATAATAATTTAAGTAAAGAAAATATTCAGAAGAAATGAAACCCTTTTGCTCCAGGTTCATCTCATGGTATATTTTACAAATTTTCCTGTAATTAAAGTACAAAATAATACTTTCGTATAATGATGGATATTAACTCAGAAAAACGCTTTCAAAAAATCGAAAACATCGAAGGAAACTAAAAAAGGAAACACACAAAATTAAAATTAGTAAACAGCAACTCACCACAACGAATATGAATTTGTTATTCAAAATGTTTTCAGGAAATAAAAACTACAGAAATCACAATGCAACCTAATTTTGGCCCAGAAAGCAATTTTAATGTTTTTGCCCAGATAGAAACTTTAATAATTTTGATGTCAAGTTTGCCACGTGGTCACGAGCTTTCCCAAGATTGAATCTTTTGTATACAACCAAGGGATTCTTTTATATTATTTTGTGAATTTCTGTGTGACATTGTTTTATGAATCTTTCTATGACATTTTTCGTCTGAATATTTTGCCGTTTGCAGCATACCCCGACTTTAGTGATTAGTCGTTCCATCCCTATTGTCCCATATAATTAGTCATTTTCCCAAAAATAAAACTATTTACTGCAAATGAAATATTTACTGTGAATGAGACATTAATGCCAAGAGACATAAGAAGCCATAGAAAAATGAAAGCTTGTATAAAAAAATGCATGGACGCGAAAGAATCTAGAGTAGTACGCCAGGACAGAAAAGTGTGGCGACAAATAGTTTGTAAACAGAGTGATCATACAGTGGATGACGCCTGAAACAAAGAACTTGGATACTAATGGGCCGAAGAGGGGAATAACACATAACAACTTTGTGAGGCTCTTCACTTGGGGTAATCGCTAGAGAGATTGATCAGCAACCTGGGTCGGAGCAATGTTGAGGGACGAACGTGCCATTTAAATAAATAACACGAGAATTCTAGATCAATCTAAAAAATCTATACCCCCTACCTCACATTACTCCTTTCCTCACCGAGCCCCTCCCGCCGAGGTAAGGTCATGTAGAGATTTTCAAATCCCCCTCCCCCTCGAGACCCTTACGTAATTAATTAATGGCCCCTTTCAGTGATATTTGTGAGACGAGATGCATTTTTTTATTTTTTACTTTATTCATAAATATATAATTTATTTAAGTGCTTCAATATTATACAGATGCATTTTATTATTTTCATAAACGCACGTAGGGCTATATATGTCTTGCTCTAATAAAAAATTCAATTATAATTATGAAAATTAACCAATCAAATTTTGAATTTAAATTTTGGAAGGTCGAACTAATTGTAATAGATAATTCTGTAAGTTAAAAAAAAGGAAAAACTTCAGTTCGCGCGGTAGGATAGCTGTGAATAGAATAATCTTGTCGATGTAAAACTAAAAATAGTTCTTATAGTTTTTACGTATATTTATTGATGTTTATTAATTTCAGTTTTTAAATAATATTAAGGGCAAAAAGAAGGATCTGAAAAAATGAGAGACGCAGGGGAATATAGAAAAGACTGTGATCCCTAATATTAGTACAATATTTGTGATTTGCAACTAAGATAATTGTCAATCAAAATTCCATTGCAAAAAGACTTTCAAATTATTTTTGCGTAATATTTTTAAACATAATTAATTAAATACCGGTTTGATTAAAATTTTATTCTTTGAATCTAGATTGCATCAAAATATAGGTGCTTGTAATTTATGTTTATATGCATGTGTGTGACCTCAATGTGTTCAGGAGCGGATAATGTACATACATATAATTCACGTGGAAGTAATTTGAGTTGCCTATCGCTAGGCGATTCCGTTACCCTAAGTTGTCAAACATAATATACAATTTTCTGAACATTAGTGGTCAAATTTGTGGTATAATATCGTATAAAATCAAAACGGCTAAAATAAGATTAATGTAATGCACATTGAGCTTTAATGATCTTATCATTAGCATCGCAATTGCTGTACTCCATCAAACTAGGAAAAAATCGAGTCGTAAAACTAGAGCCTATTGAAATTTATTTCACGTGGTTAAATAAAATGTCAAACCTCTATTAAAAAACTGGCTATAAATATTATCCGCATAAAATTAGGCACTTATTATATATTTATATACACTTTTCTTCAGCGATCCTGAAAATAAAAATATTCCAGTTGAAAATATAAATGTATAATAGATAAATATTTATTCAGAAAACTGACTAAAATCTATTAAACAACTGTTTGCTGTTGAATTATAATTTATATGGAAAGTAAAAATTACTTAAATTCAGTAAATTCTCAGAAAATAGATGTTATAAAATGTACAAAACAACATCTTTTTCCCCTGCTTCTTAAAACCTGAAATTATAAATAATCTAAGTCCTCCTAAATTATTTATTTTTGATTTTTTCACGAAAATAAGGAAAGAATAAAGGAATTAATTTATTGTCAATAAAAATCTTTTAGGTGCCACATGGAATTCAATATGAAACGAATTTTCACGAAAATAGTTCATTTTCAACCAAAGAGATGAATTTCCAACTGAAACGATGAATCCTAAACCAATCAAATGAATTTTTAACAAATTCATTCCACTTTCAAAGAAATATAGTTGAATTTTCAACAAACAAACAAAAATTCTCAACTAAAAATGTAATGGTTGATTTTTTAAACAAAAAAAAATTTTTTTTTTATAAAAAAAAATCAGCTACCCTGAAAAATCTATTATTTCAATAATTTTGTACTATTACAATTCATAATATGCATTGTTATTGAAACATATGTATTTTCATTGTCTTATTTTTATAATTATAAAAAAGTGTGCATCCTATACAAAAAATGTTGTTATTATACATTTTACCGAGCAATTCACGCCTAACCCGAAAGGGAAACGGCTTAATGATATAATAATAATAATAATAATAATAATAATAATAATATGCATTCAAATATTGAAACAGACGTGTTTTCATTGTCTTGTTTTTATTATCAAAAAAAGTGCATGTCTTTTCAAAAAATGGCCGAAAGCAATTTTGTTAATCAACATTTTATTGTTTCTTTTCACGTTTTTTCAAAACTTAAATTGGTTTATTAACAATGTTATTTTTCATGATTAAAACAAAGAGTATGCCTCCCACAGAGGTCTCGCGACCTCATATTTTTGGCCACGGTGCGTGAGGCTCTTTAAGGCACGAAATAAACAAGATAATGTTAGTATACTTTATTGTGCATAAGCATATGACTTTAGGAAGTTAAATTTTATTACACTGTGAAAGAAATTTCCATTTAAAACAAAAAACTTGAACGCCAAACTTACTGAACTTTGTGCAGCTTTTTTGAAAAAGGTAAGGCTTATAGTCTTCTAGTCTGGACAAAAGTATTCTCCAGACATTTCGACTAAAAATCCCTAAAGTATCTTAGTCGAAAATGAATGGGCACATAAGGGACAACTTGTTTTGTCTAGCAATATTTTAGAAAAACACGTATGATTGTTTTCGAATGTCTTCAACACAAAACGCTTGCACCTCTCTTTTTTTAGATCTATTTTTCATCATGTTCAGCCTGAAGATAAGCATCCAAAAAATGACTCTAGGTGGTAAATACCTTACGATAATTGAATCCTTTCTATATTTCTGACAAATGATCATAAACGAGGAAAAAAATAGTCTTTTGTCTATTAATCCATTGCAATCTATCGGAAGTCCTAAGTTTCCGTAAGAACATTAAATTCCATAAAATTCATTGTAAAACTAAATAAAATCGAGTTTTCCTATCTAATTTTTTTGCTCTTTTATCACCATTTTTCTGAAATAACGCAGGGTTGCAGCAATCGTAGGGTATTGAACACACATAGGTTTCTTTTTACTTTAAATGCTAAACTTTTGTAAAAAAATTTTTTTTTTTTTTTAAAGTCCAAACGATTGTTTTTCTTTTTGACCTCAAAATAACCATGAGATATCACTTAAGTATATAAATAGTAAAAACTGAGCCAAGCCTTTTGAAGTCAGTCGAGACCAATCGTGTGTGTTTTTCTAAAAACCTGCTGAACAAAACAAGTTGTCTCTTCCGTGCCCTTCCATATCCGGCTGAGGTACTTCAGGGACATTTACTCGAATGTCTGAAGAATACTTTTATCCAAACTAGAGGTATGTAAAAGCCTTACTTTTTTTTTTTAATCTTCACAAAGTTCAGTAAGTTATGGCGTTCAAGTTTTTTGTTTTAAATTAAAATTTCCTGCATAGTACAATAAATATACCTTCCTAAAGTTATATGCTCAATCAACAAAAATTATAGTAACATTATCTTGTTTCTTTTGTGTGTTGAAAAATCGCACACGCAGTGGCCAAAAATATGAACTGCCGAGACCACTGTGCGTCCTGGCGTAAAATTGTTTAAAACAAAATATATATAATCGAGGCGAACAATTTTGTTAATTAACATTGAATTGTATCTTGTGTCGTTTTTCCACATATTTAATTTTTTTATTTTAAATGTTATTTTGCACGATTAAAACAAAAACTACACTTCCTACCAAAGATAGATTTATTACAAATTTGTAAATCTTTTATGAATGAACGATCTTTGTCTATTCATTTTTTTTCTTATCTTGTGTAATTTTTCCACAAATTTTTTTATTATTATTATATCATTAAGCCGTTTCCCTTTCGGGGTAGGCGTGAATTGCTCGGTGGTAAAGTAGTGATGGTGTGTATCAAGGGCGTAAAGCTATTTTGCCTCGTGTGACTGCGGCCCTCGCTTCGCTCGGGCAGCAAATTCACTATCGTCAAAATAGCCTTCTTTACGCCCTTGATACACAATATACTATTTCCCCCAATCTGGGCAGGCTTGAAGTAGAAGTTATTTTCTTTAATTTGGGATTCCGATGATTCATTATGATCGGACCTCTCCCTTTACCATATTAGATAGACAACGAGATCCGATCGAATTTAAAATGATCATTTCGAAGTCCCTCTGTCTATCGTATGAGGTAGACAAAGAGGGTTTGCTGTTTCGAAACGCTAAGTATGACTTTTCGTTTAAAAGCAACAGACGCTCTGTCTACTTCACACCATAAAAAAAAATGTTTCGAAAGGATCGTTTCGAATTCGATCGTACCTCGATGTGTATCGCATATCGCAGAAAGAGAGGTCCGATCGTTATGAGGCTTCCTGATATGAAAATGTAAAGTTTCCGTCGAATAATTTGCAAACAAAGATGTACAAAATCAAGCTGACATCGCCTCGTCAGGAAAGTTATTCTTAGATGCATTTCTGGTTTTGTCCACTATGGTAAGAAAGAAACTATTCTGCTCCCTAATAGAACTGAACGTTCCGCGGGAACTTTCGGACCGTTCCCGGAACGTGTAAAATGTCCGTCGTTTGGGAATATTCCACTGGAACCACTGATATGTATAATACACTGGATACAGGATTCAATGGAAAACGCGTGTGCCTACTTGAAGGCGCCTGAACCGCCATTTTTTATGGATGTTTTGGTTCTGGACCACTCGGGACAGTTCGGAATATGCGGGAGATTCAAATGTGGCATGGAAGAGAACTTAAAAATATTAATAAAAGTCATGTAAAATGTAGTTTATCGTTAATGGGTGAATGAAATAAAACTAGAAACTTAATAACATTCAATAAAAAGTGATTACACCAATAAAAATAATCGAAGAGTACAAGAAAAAGAAATACCTATGGGACTTGAAATTAGTGGCATGCACATTTTGTAGACACAAATTTTGTAAACAAAAAATTTAAAAAAGCAAAAAGAATGAAACTCGTGTAGCACGTGCGTGAGTTAAATAATTAATAATATCAATATTATGCCAGTAATATTATACAATTCATGAATACGAACTTTATGTTAATGTTCAATAAAAATGAATATAGAAAAAAGTATAAGGTATAAATATATAAGATAAAATTATATATTGTAAGAAGGACATTTATAATAGGAGAAAATCCTCTTCACTTGAATGCAAAAAAGGCATCATCACTCTTATCTTACAGAGCCTTCCAGTTGTTTAAGTAAAAGCATTTTGTGCAGCTGCAAAAAAAAGAAACGGACAAAATTATAATTACATACTGCGAATGGAGATAATGGAGTCTGAATTGAGGTTTTATAAGAAATGTAGCGGCAGAAATACTGAAAGAAATTAATAAAGTTTATCTTTGTCCTTTGACCTATTTTACATTCAGATGAAGAGGATTTTCTCCTATTATAAATGTCCTTTTTAAAATATATATTTTTATCATATATATTTATTAGGGTGGTCCAAAAATGGATTAAAATTTTTTTCCACTCCACAGGGCAAGACACTGACATGGGGAAATTTTGGATTTTTGAAAAATTAAACTCATACTTCAGGGTATGATCGAAACGTGGCAAGTTTTTTAGGAATTGAAGAAAAGTGTCTACGAAATGAAACCATACTAATAACTTTTATTTTACCCCCCCCCCCTTCCTTTACAGCACAAATATGATCCAAATATGTATATGTATATATAATATAATATATATAATATGTATATATATATATATATTTAAAGAGACTACTATGTGTTCGCGTGTATGCTTGGTAAAAATATGTTTAAATATTTAATTTTATTTATCATATGTTTTTATGTGACGCTTATTTTAAAAATAGTCTATTGAATTTTTCAGTTGACATTACGCAGAGTCATTGAGACGTATTAACTGCAAAATTTTTGAGTGGAAAAACATTTTTCATGGATGTAGGAGCCGTTTTGCCAAACGTCAAAGATTGGTATGGTGGACGCACGGAAAGGGCACGTGATAAAAGCAGTGACCTAATTAGGCTGACATCAACGAGTGAAGATTAACTTTTTTTCCGTTCTATATTTTATTACTTACTTGTTATAGTTTTAAAGGACATTTTATCTTAAAAATGCATTTTTTTGTATAGAAATTAAATTTCTATTAAATATAAAAAAATAGATTTAAATTAGATCTACTAGTAAATGTTGCTTCAATGAGTTCACATTTTTCCACTACACTGATAGATTAATAAAAATAAGGTTCACCTGTAACTGCAATTAGAGTTCTGCAATGCCCTGATAAAGTTAGGGCAATATGCCTAGCACCCTACCAAAACCGAGTCGCAATTTCTGCACGGGTTGGTCTTTACGCGCGCATATTATGAAAATTGATCGAAACCCAAATACATGTTTTTTTCGCTCGAATTTCCAGGTGGATAATTACCCACCTTCCGAGATTCCAGGAGGGTAGCACTACCCACCGTACCCACCTGTTCCGCCGGGCCTCGAAGATTTAACATTTTATGTTGGAATTTGATTACGGTATTTTGATGCTAACAACATGGCAACTAGCTTTATTTAAGAGTTTTTTCTTTGAAAAAAACAGTATTTAAAAACTTTTAGGAAGAGGAATATGGTCACAAAAAAGTTTTTAAAAAGATAAGAGATTCGGCTTGTAAAAAAATGAAGACAGCAGACATGTTTACAGAGAGTCAGGTATCTGATTACGAATTACAATCTTTTTAGTACTACAATAAAAATGAGATTTCGAACAAATCCTTTAACAACATGTACTTGATATTTTAATAATTTTTAATGCAAAAAGCTAATTTTTGCCAAAAATGTCGATTATCTAGCTTTGTACTGCAACCCTTTATTTCAAAAACGTATAAATTATATCTTACAAAAAAAGCATATTTGAATTTTGTGTTTTGTTCTTCATAAACCCCCAATGTTTTTGTTTAAATCTCTATAACTTTTGACCTAATTGAGATATTCATCGTTTTATTTTTATTTTAATGGCGTTTATTATCTTGTTTTGTAATCCACAAAAAAATATACAAAAAAGTGTAATCGAGAATGGCGCGAACTCGCGAACTGATGAGGGTAATGCAGCGCTACTGCGCTTGCCCTGATATTGGTGGTAGCTTTTTGGTACTGACAAGGGGAAGGTCTGCTCTGCGACACTGACTTTGAGATGACACTAGTATAAATCGATAGAACGTCGAAAGATATTAGACACGTATGGCGCCTTTTTTGTGATTGGGCCCTAGTTTTTTTCAACGAACTTTTGAAAATCACGATTTTCGTGCTGTACGAGTATCTACCGTGGCTCACAAGATTTTCCCAACCTAAGCCCGCTGTCGCGCGTTCGAAACTTTTTGGCGGAATTTTTTTTTCATGCTCTTTTCATTAAAAACATGTTAAATATTTATTTTATAAACCCTCAGGGTGATTTAATTTCCCCCCTTCTTTTTTTGAATTCTTCAATTAAATTAATTCATGATAATAAATATGTTATTTGATTAATTATATTATGAGAGAAGTTTTAGGCTCCGGAAGCTACGATCATGGTTCCTTAAAGCAACCAATCCCGACGCAACTGTGCCTCAAAATTTGGTTATACTCAAGGCTCGGAACTGCTCAAGCTTAAAATATAGTAACCATAATTCTCTCAAAAAAGTAACAATAATGTGGCAAAAAAGTAACCAAAAAGAAAGATTTTTTACCCGAGACGAATTTTCCTCCAAAATTATGAATCTTTAGGAAAATAGTTCAACCTTTAACAAAATGGTTGAATTTTTCTAACTAAAAAAATTAATATAAAAATCAGTAGAACTCATTAAAAAAGATGATTTTTTAACAAAACTGGTTATTTTTCAACTAAATTGTGATTGAATTACTCGAATTACCCGAATCGGGTAGTGTCACGCCTACCCCGGAAGGGAAATCGCTAAATGGTATACAAAAAAAAAAAATATGGACTCTTGACAAATAAGTTATCTGCCAACTATATAATTGGGTTTTCTATGAAAGCAGGGGAATCTTTAACTGAAAAAGACGAATTTTTAATTGAAAAACAGAAATCCACGCTATCATTTTCAATGCTGTGAATTGAAGAATTGATAAAAAAACATCAATTTTCAAAATGATATTTCAAGGAACCCGAATTTTTCTACAATTTTTTGAAAATCATCCAAGAGTAAGAAAAATCACATTAAAATCATCTTAATTCTTTTTTTTAAATGTCATCAAATATTCTTTTAAAATTGAATAAAAAAATATGATGTTAGTTTTTCTACAAATTTTTATACGAATTTTTTATTCATTTAAAACCTTTCAAAATGCTTGAAAAGCTTATAAATTTTATGTTCGGAATTTTCAAACATTTGCATTCTGTTTTAAAATCTAAATTTCGTTTTTTAATTTTCGAACTCTTTTCCAAACATTTTTCACAAGTTTTTAAATAATACGATTAATGAATCAATTCATTTACTTATTTTTGGGCAAAAATGTAACCAAAAGTAACCTTTTCATAAAACAAGCAACTGTTTTTCAAATAAGCGCGCCAACTGTCCGAGTACCAGTGGTTCGGAAGTGGTGGGATGTAGGCTCCGCCCATGTGCCTTCCTGTCTGAATCCACTCGCCAGAGGCGTCGAAAAGGGCTGAAATCATGCATGTGTCATAAAAAAGCCATATAAAACACGACTATCCCAAAACTCATGCACACAGTGATTGGAGGGAAATCAGCTAATTTGCATGTACCTATTTCTTTTTATCAATACATAAAAAAATCTATTTAGTGCATCGCCGTTGTTCTTCCATAATTATGTTTAGCTAAGTACATTTGCCTATCATTTGAAACACATTTAATTTTCTATTCAAGAAAACTCGAGAATTCAAATTACCGTCGTTCGTAGATTTTGCCGCAGATGGAAAAATCTCTATTTTCACAAAACATGACTTGAGCAAGTACGCAAGTTGCGCATCTGCAATCGTATGAAAGAACCCTCAATAATTTAATTTTAATACAATTATATGATCGCTCCCTACAGTTGTCAGCAATGGCACTGTCAGCGGTTTCCGACAATGTCTAATACAGTGGCGCCGTGGAAATCTGCCTTACCGACTACTTTACAGGCGATCCGTTGCGTGCTTCCTTACCGACTAAGTAGAGTCAAGGGAGTGTTGGGTGCTTGCATCGTAGGAAAAGCAGTTCGCCGGAAATCAATAGATGGCGCTAGATACCATGTTTTGCGAAGCACAGCCCTATGCATCGCCCCCATTCGACATATTATAGAAATGTCCCGTTTAGACAGAGGGGGGACACGGAAATGAGATTTAGCGAGAGACAGAGAGAGAGAGAGAGAGAGAACACATTTGAGAGGTAGTGCTTTCTCTGTCGAGATAAAGCTGATTGGTCGAGAGTATTTTCGATGGGTGGAGCGACCAAGTTTTCATTCGTGGCAAACATTAACGAATTCTTGGACGTCGCTCGTCCCACCTCTGCTCTCCAAACACATAAGGTGATACCACTCCTTACTATTCCTTCGTGGTAAAAGCAGATCATCTCTGGGAAAATAGATAGAGAATGGTCCATCTCTTCCACTCTTATTGACTTTCTGCAGTCAGTCTGCCACTGCCGGCAAGCAGAGGTATGAAAAGGCCTTAAGCCTGGCGTCCCATGATCAGGGTTGCGTACGTAATCTGGTAATATACCTTAGGTAATTCACATGGTTTTTTACATGTAAACTACCTACGTAATTTATGTCCCTAGTCTTTTACATTTAATTTACGTTTTTAAGATGGCAACTGTGCTTATATAGAAAATAAACATAACCTCGTTCTTTAATACATCGAAGACACTGACTGACTTGCTTGTGCTTGCTTGATAGCTTCTTAATTTATTAAAAAATCTTTAGAGGTGGCAGACCCAGAAATTCCTCTTGGGAGGAGTTAGATTTTATTTTAAAGAGGAAAAATAGCAAAAAATTTGCTTTTTGCCGCGAGTGCAATCTTTTGATTTACTCATTTTTTAAATTTGATAAAAAATAATTCATGTAATCTCGAACTTAATAGATTCTGGAACAAGTGAGGTTATATTAGGCTCTTTTCCCTCATCCGCCACCGCTACCCATCTTTCAAGTCTGCCATTTTTACGCTTATTACATTTTTTACGTATAATACGTATTATGCGTATAAAAGTTTGAATTACGCGTATCCGTGCAACCTTGCTTATGATTGCGGAATGGCGTTGCGTTTTGCGTAAAATCACTAGACATATCAGCCAATGATATTCTCCTAGTAATCTAGATAAACACTTTCATTGCCCGAAATGTCTAGTGCTTTGACGCACTACGCAACGCCATTCTGCAGTAGGGTGCTTTTACACCTCTGCATGCGCACGCATGCATTTGCAAGCCGTCATTCCAACCACTGATAAATCTAGTAACCGAATTTCTCACAATTCTTACCAAGTTTACCGTAAAAGTGGTAATTATCTTTTTTATTTAAATTTAAAAGAATGCAAGCAGATCATTAAGTACAGAACGTAATTTTATAATGCTTCCTGTTCATTTTAAAGCAAACATGTCGAGAAACAAGTGCAAGTGTTACGTTTTAGACGTTTTAAAGAAACCTAACCTCTCAAATTTAAGTTGTCATCTGTGTTATGGAATAATATAAAAGAAAGAAAGTTAAAATAAAATAATTATATACATGTCTATCCCTGATGAATATTATAAAACTCTAAAAATAATTTTTTTTAAACTGGAAATCATCGAAAAAATTTTCCGAGCGTTATTATTGCTAATAATTGAGTTGTTAGGCACCCGAGAAATCGGGCTTTCCTTCGAGAGCTCGAGCTCCCGTGAAACACCTCCCACCACTACATGTCAGCGTCACATCTAGACCCCGTTCGTGAGCGCACCGCTATATGCGTGAGAATGGAGTAGTAAATGGAAAGGGAAGATTTCGTGACTCTTCCCTCTCTCCTAAAAGTCGCGTCTATCAAGTCGACTTCGACCGCTCGCCCTGACAAATCTCACTTTTCAGAGTAAGCCCCCTTTCTTCGGCGCACGTCACATATGTACTTACATCAAAACCACGACTATAAATAAGAAGAAAAATTATGATATACCAGATTTACGGTAAATACGGTAAATTTGGTCAGAAATTTCGTAATTTACGATCACTGTCCATCTATATGTATAATATTGGGATCTGAAATCATGACGTCACAGCGTCACGTGATAGACAATATGGAGGCACAACGGGGTCACTTTACCTCTAAATAATAGTTTCATGCTTTTTACGTTGTAAATAGTTCAATTAATTATTGGTCGATTAATTTTGTTAAAAACTTTGAATTAAATAAAGATTGAAATTAAATTTTTTCCAATTAAGTAACATAAATTGATTATTTACTTCAAGGTTATGTAATTGAATATGGGCTATTATTTTTATAATAAAAGTTTACTTTTTGTGTAATACTTATTATGTTTTGAAATGATTAATTAATTATTGATTCTATCAGAACCTAAATGTTATGCATTTTTTTCAAAGTTTATTAATATATCAAAATATACAGAAATGAAAGTTCAAATTTAAAAAAAAGAACATGTAAAAACAATTTGAATTTGAATTGTTTTCAATTCAGAAACATAAATTGATCATTTGCTTTGAGGTTATCCAATTGAAAACTGGGAATAATTTGCATAATAAAAGTTCATCTACATTTCAAATAACACTATTTTAAGTACACAAGAACTTCAATATAAGGCCGACTGATTTAGTTCTTCCTAGAACTGCTGGCCGACGCAGTTTTTTTCAGCGCAGAAGCAGTGTCAACAATGCGTCGCCAACACGCACCATTCGTCCAAAGACGTATTTAGTGCCACGGCCACTGCGAGGCAGCCCCCGAAACTGGTCTTATATTGGAGTTATTGAGTATATTATTTTTAAAACGAGTCTGATATTGCGAAACGAGAGTCTGCACTCAGTTTTCAAAATTATTTGTGAATATGCTTTTAGTTTTTCTGAAATCAGTATGGAAGGTTACTAATATATTAAATCATCAGAATTGATATTGAAATTTTTTTAAATTGTAGAATCAAAATCATTTAAATGTTTGAATGAAAATCATATTTTGATATTTTTTATGTTATAAATAGATACATTAATTATGAGCTGATTTTTTTCCACTATGTTGAATTAAATGGTGATTTAATTTTAATTGCTTTTAATTAGGTAACGTAAAATAATTATTTACTTCAAGGTTATGTAATTGAATATTGAGTATAATTTGTATAATAAAAGTTTTTTAATGTTTAAGATACCTCTATTCCAATTATATTATTATTTTTTTAATTTTTGCGATGTTGTGAAATAAGTATCTGAATTTCGAATTCGAAATTATGTGCACGTATATTTTAATTTTCTATGCAATAGTTTAAAAGGTTATTAATGATTCAATTTTTCAGAAAAATATGAAGTAAAAAATATTTGAACGATTTAATGAAAATAATTCTTCAGTACTTTTTGTGTAATGAAATGATTGATTAATTATTGGCTGATTAATTTTTTTCACAAAATTAAATAACGTGTATATTTAATTTCAATTTTTCTCTATCAGGCAACATGAATTAATTATTTACTTCAAAATTATGTGATTGAATATTGGATATAAAACGTATTATAAAAGTTTATTTTTTTCAACCTATCTCCATTAGAATTATGTATTTTTTTATAATATTTATGATGTTAAATGAGTATCTGAACTAAAATTTCCAAATTACAGTCGAACTCGGATTCAACGTTCCCGAATTTACGGAATCCGAGAATTGACGCCGCGCCGCGGGTAGGCTTGTCAGGAGTAGCGCGGGGTGTGTTCACCGCTTCCGAGAATTAACGCCGCGCCGCGGGTTGGCTTGTCAGGAGCTGTGCGGGATGTGCGGGGTTCACGAAGGCGTGACAAAACGTAGCTAAATCCGGTTAAGTTAGAGTAGGTCAGGTCCAAGGACAGCCCCAAAACTGACGTTAAATCCGAGTTCGACTATATATGTACAATGTTCATGTGTTTTATTTTGTTCAGAAAATTATTATAAAAGGTTATTAATGATTAACATTTTCAGAAGGAAAAAGCGATACATAGGGGGGGGGGGGGTCAAAATTGTCGGAAAATTGCGTAACGTAATTTGTGCACGACCCCTTAGGGTGAATTTTGTGCTCCTAGGGTTTAGTTTTATTGCAATTAAAATTGATTGTAATTTAATATGATGGTATGTGGTTCTTAAACTTATAAATACTATATTTAGCGATGCCTATTAATTTTAAAGCATCCGCGTGCGAAAACTGTTTACTATCCATAATCGGAGTATATGTTCTTTGTTTTTGCTTAATGGCGTTGCAGCACAATATTGGTCGGCAATTTTGTACCTTCGTTTCTCTGGAGGGTCGTTTTTGACACACAGTTCACATGTTTGTTTATTATTTCTTACTTAATTCGTTCATGAAATAAAAAACATTCCATTAATTTTTATATTAATTTTTTACATTATTTTTTCTCAAATTTGGTTTTCTACATTTTAAAGCAAGGTACATTAATAATGTGCAAATAATTTTCTAAGGAAAAATGTATTTTTAATTACAGTCAAACTCGGACTTGAAATCTAATATTATAAAATTGAGTGATTTTCTGTTAAATAACTTCTTTGTATGTCTGGTTATGAAACTGCGTCATCATTATGCACTATATAGGCAAAAGTGCGTATTTCCCACTTGAATTGTTGACGTGCGGTGTTTTGGTGAAAAGAGTCATGTGTTTTTGGATACTGCTGTCTTTGAATGGTTTAACCAAGCGAGCGACTGAGTATTTCGACCGATTATGCAAGAGAAAGGCATTTATTTTAACGTGTCTGTATTAGAAAAACAATTTTCAACATATTTTTTACCACGCAGTAAAATCCACCGGAAACGGTTCATACGCCCCTGCCTGTTTACGTTCGGAGTGGAGATATTTCCGGTTCGGTTATGGTAGGTCAGGTCCAAGATCAGCCCCAAAACCGCCGCTATCTCCGATTTTGACTGCACTTTATAATTAAAATTGTACAGTATTAGCAAATTAAACTGGAAGTTACATATTTTAATTGATTATATTATTCAATAAAATTAATTATCATCCAATATAGGTTATATTCAGCCCTATACGTCGCCTGTGTATTTCGGTTAGTTCACGCAGCTTTCTCGTGTAAGCTGACTTGTAGGTGGCATTGGGTGGCATGTAAACCTGAAATTGTCAACAAATACATGGCAGATGTACAGGCAGGTTCTGTTTCTTATCATTTTTATTTAATAGAAAGTGTTGTGACAAATGATTTTAATTCTAAATTATGGGCGAAATTAAGAAGAAAAAAGGTCTCCCAAAAGAAAAAAAAATCAAGAATGGGATGTACTTCGGGTTATGATTCTAATCTTACGAAAGTTAGTGTTTTTCTTGTACCAAAAGGTGAAGAAAAAGTCAAACTATGACAGAAAGCAATACGACGCGACGATATAATTTACAAACCGGGTCATAAAGTGTTTCAGTTGCACTTTGCTCCGAAAGATATTTTGTTTGGAACGAGAAGTAAAAGCAGCTGATGGAAGAACTGTCTTCGGAGTAGTAAGTTTATTGTATTTATTTTTTATTTAAAAACTTATACAATTTATTTTGTTTATTTTCTTTTTTTTTCACATAAGCTTATTTTAAAGTAAACTAAATATTATATTTTTAATTTTATTTTTTAATTGGATTTAGAGGTTAAGTGTGTATTTTATACGTCGAGTTTATTTTTACTTATATATTTTGTCAATTCAAATTGAACAAATATATAAATAAAAATGGACACTACATATTCAGCCTCTAAATTAAATTAAATAATAAAATAAGAAATACAATATATATATATATATATATATTTTAATTTGAAATTATTTTAGAATAACAATTTCAAATTCAAATCACTATAAATCAATTAGAAAAATATTCGAACATTATTATAAAATTCAGTGAAACCCATTAAATTAATCCCTGGAATCTGTCAAAAATTCCTGAAAATGCCATGATTTTAATTTTTGTAAAATATTTAAAATCTTTCAAATCCTTGAAAACTTTGTGCAATTTTTTGAAACCTTTTTAAATTTTTATGAATTCTTTGAAATCTTTGTAAAAGCTTTCTTTAATCTTTGTATTGTGAAATCTTTTGTGTTCGTTTGAAATCATTGAAATATTTCGAAATCTCCTCAAATTTGTTTAAACCTTTTGGAATAGTTCAACAACTTTGAAATATTTGTGAAATATTTCGCATTCCTTTGAAATCATTGAAATATTTGAAATTGTTTGAAATAGTCTAAAATCTTTGAAATCTTCGGAATTCTTGTATTCTTTTGAAATTTTTATGAAATTTTTGAAATATTTGTAAAATCTATCTGAAATCTTTTGAATTCATTTGAAATCATTACAATAATTTCAATCTGTTTAAAATATTTGGAAATCCTGGAAATCTGTTTGTTTTTTTTAAATCATGAAATTTTTTTAAATCTTTTGAAATTGTTATCAAATCTTTGAAATATTTGTGAAAGCTTTCTTGAATCTTTGTTTGTGAATTTTTGTTTGTTTGTTTGAAATCATTTAAATCTTTTGAAATCTTCTCAAATTTGTTGACACCTTTTGAAATAGTTTGACATCATTGAAATATTTGTGAAATCTTTCGTATTCGTTTGAAATCATTGAAATAATTGAAATTGTTTAAAATCTTTGAAATGTTTTGAAATCTTTGAAATCTGGTGTTTTGAAATCTTTGGAATTCTTGTATTCTTTTGAAATCTATGAAATTTTTATGAAATCTTTTTTATTCACTTGAAATCATCAAAATATTTATAATCTGTGTAAAATGTTTTGAAATCTGGTTTACTATATCCTTTTTAAAATCTTTGAAATCTTTTGAAAGTTTTAACAACTTTGTTAATGTTTGAAATCTGTGAACTCTGGTGCACACGCCTTTTTCAAATCTTTGAAATCCTTGCAATCTTTATGAAATGTTCGAAATCTTTGGGAAATTTTTGTCAAATCTTTTGAAATATTTGTTAAATTTTTCTATAAATCTTGATTTGTGAAATATTTTTTATTGGTTGAAATCAATGAATTATTTGAAACATTAGTGAAATATTTTCCAATCTTCTAAAATGGTTTGAAACCTTTCGAAATCGTTTCAAATCTTTGAAATGTTTAAAAATCTTTGATATCTGGTGTACTATACCTTTTTGAAATCTTTCGTATTCTTGTATTCTTTTGAAATCTGTATGAAATTTTTATGAAATATTTGTGCAATCTTTCTGAAATCTTTTGTATTCATTAAAAATCATTAAAATATTTTTAATCTGTGTAAAATATTTTAAAATCTCAGAAATCTGGTTTACTATAGCCTTTTTCAAATCTTAAAATTTTTTTTTAATATTTTGAAATTTTTTAAATCTTTGTTAAAATGTGAAATCTTTGAAATCTGTAGCACACACTTTTTTCAAATCTTTAAAATCCTTGCAATCTTTATAAAATTTTCGAAATCTTTGGAAATTTTTGTGAAATCTTTGTCAAATCTTTTGAAATATTTGTGACTTAAACCTTTATTTGTGAACTATTTTTTATTCGTTAAAATCATTGAATTATTTGAAATTTCGTGTACTGCACGCTTTTTCAAATCTTTGAAATCCTTTAAATCTTTTGAAAGTTTTAAAAGCTTTGTGAAATTGTTGTGAAATATTTGAAATCTGGTGTACACGCCCACATCTCTTCAAAACTTTACGGACTCCCAAAAATCCACAAAAACCAATTTCTAGTCAGACCGATCGTTAGCACAATGAACTTACCTACTTACAACCTAGCGCGCTTCCTCACCAAATAAAAGAATACTTTAACAGAAAAATCTATCACACGTCCAGAACTTTTTTGACTTTATCAGAAAGATTCAAAAGATTCACATTCAACTTCAAGACACTTCAGTGAGTTTCGACGTAGTATCTGTCTTTGCAAAAGAACCAATCTCAGATACGATCGATATTATTAAATCCCTTGCAAACTTCCCCTGCCTCACTAATGCACTGCCTCACTAATACCTACTTTTCGTTCAATAACCAATTCTACGAACAAACCTCAGGAGCAGCAATGCCATCTCCAATCTGACATGTAATAGTCAAAATCGTTATGGAAAATCTAAAAACTGAAATATTTAACAAATCCAAGCTCGAACCGGAATTTTGATGCCGATACATTGACGAAACTTTTGTCATCTGGAGCCATAAGCTAGATGAACTAGGCAAGTTATTCGATTTCATCAATCAATTACATCCTAATATCCAGTTGACCATGGAAATTAAACGAAACTTGAAATTGCATTTTTTGGACGTACTATTTCACAAAATATGAAGTTTACAGAAAACCCAGCCATACAAACAGATATCTACATGCCTCCTCCCGCCTCCACTCATCTCAAAAGCAATCGGACATCGACAGCTTTGTATATTGAGCTGTCTCCATAACATATCAAGATAACTCACAAAAAGAACTACAAAATGTTGAACAAATCCTGATATAATTAGATTGCACAAATGAATAAATTGAGAGAGCAATAACAAAATACACTAAAAAAAAAACAAGAAAACATAGAGAAGCAATCGAAATCTGAAAACACCCTAATAACATCAACAATAGGCTTTGATATGTGTATATTTATAATCAGAATACCCTCAGTAAAAATTACGTCAAATACATTTCTAAAATATCAAACGGAACTAGAATAATCCTTGACAACTGTTAAGTATTAATCTTTTCAACTGAAATTAAGAAATTGAAATTCGTTACATCTTTCTTTTCAATATTCGTCTGCTTATTCTCCAATTAATCAAAGTTTTTTTCCAAATTCAAAATATCTTTCAAACTTTATTTGAATGCAAATGATAAAATAATAAATAGGAAGAGTTAATAGACTAAGAAAGACCGAAGAAGAAAAATTTACTAGAATTTTCAAAGAAAGAGAAAAAGGACAGATAATAAAAAAAGAAAACAAATAAAGCTTAGATTGTCACCTGGCGAGCCGAAGCTTGCCATCCAGAAAAATGTTCGCCAGATTCAAAAAGGCAATTCCTATAGGGGCCAAATCATAACACTGAGAACGAACGAAATCATCGTGCAGACTCGAGTTAACTCGACAATCTGGTTGACAAAATAAAACGATACTAATCAACGTTATTATTTTTATGCTTTTGATAAATCACAAAGATGTTCATGCCTCAGAGGCTTTGGGTTTTGTTGTAAGATTTTATGTGTGGCTCGATCCGGGGAATCCCTTTTATCTCAAATATTAAACCACGTGTAAGAATATAGTGACAATTCACTCTTGAGCGACTTACGCTTATTAGAACAGAGACAAGGCTACGACCAGTTTTCCTTCGAGAGCTATTCTCACATAAAAGTTTATCTTTTTAATCTCAGTTGAACTCACCTGAATAATTATATTGGGCTGTGCAAAATATTCTTTCATATATTTTTTTTTGAGAATAACATTGCATAAGCGCTTACCAAAGTTCACGGAACTTTATTTTTAATTTCAATCTGTTTAGTTCGCATCTAATAGACATGTCTATTTGTACAATTTTAAATAGAATATTCAGGAAAACATAAGTAGTAAAAATTGAATTAAAGTGAAGGGAATGAAAAGTCAAAATTAAATTTTTACTGGCCCAACATTTTAGTTTTGAATAGAAAACGTTATTATGAAATCGCTAAATAATTTAATTAAAATTGTAATAACAAATTGAAGAGTTTATTATAAATAATTATTTAGGTGAGTAAATTTACGTAAAAAGGATCGATTACCAGAAAAAAAGAAGAATGTTTAGAAATAAAACATAAAATTTGAATACGATAAATCCTAATTTATTAAATTAATTATTTACGTAGTGGCTAATAAAAAGTGAAGAGATAATAAATACACAAATTAACGGCTTCCGAAAATATAATTCCATGATTTATAAAATCTCTGAATTTTAAAATGACCGGATCTTACATTTACCGCGAAACTAAAAATCTCAATAATATCCGTAATTAAAATTTACGGAACTATGTAATTGTTCAATTATCAAATGCTACATATTTTTTTAATTCCCGAAATTTGATATTGACAAAAATAAATAATAATTATTCTATATTTCTTTAATAACTAATTGTTTATTTTCATCACATCTTAAATTTCGAATATTTGCAAATCGTATGGGAATTTAATATTTCTTTAATTGTATAAGTAAAAATTATATAATTCAAAAATTATACAATTCGCTAAATCATAATTTCGGATATTTTTAAATTTGGGATTTTTATGTTCCGACAATTAAAAATCTTGTATCGTTATATTAAAGCCGTAGAATTTTATGATTCTTTACTTTGTATTTTCGAAATTTTTTTATTTTAATTTGTGTACGTGGCATCCAATTTTGAATTATTTTTTATTATTCATCATACTTTTTATACTAATTCTAATTTTAATATTTAATGAGAAAAATGAAAAGATGTGCAATTTATTGTCCAATGGTAAAATTGTCTTATCATTTATAGGTTTGTAATGAATAAAATGCTGAATTCATTATAATATTCAATGACTTCTTCATTTTTTATTACGTCCTATATTATAGGATATTTTTGTCTTTTTCAGACATAAGAGTAAATTATATGTAGTACAAATATTTTGAAACTATAACACAACCCATGATCCAACCAACTATGGTCCCGCTACTTGGGGGTACGAAATACGTTCAAGCCGCGTCTCGTACAACGACCTCCATATTGGTTACCATGACAACGCAGAGACGCTTTCCTAACTACGGCTGTGTTCTAGAATTGACTGGGAGTACTGGAAGCACTGGTGTGACGTCATGGTAATAACTGTGCGAAAAGTGGGTGGAAAAAGTGGAAGAAGCAGTGGTGCAGTGAGGGCAACGCTGGAAAATAATCATGTGCAGGACCGTGATTGGTTTAGGAGAAAAATAGACGCCATTCTTGTGACGTATTTCGCAGTGGTTTTATTGAAAACTAAAGCACGTGTAATAGTACTGGCAGCCGGAAGTTTCCGAAATATTTATGCAAATGTTTAAATTAGAGGAAGCGTATTATGACTTTTCGCATCGAAGCAAACATGTATAAATAAGTTTACAGATTGTTATGGAAGTAATTATTATTAATAAGTATTTTTATTAAGTATTCTACAATAATCGAAGCTTGTTGAGATAAGGAACATCTGAAATTATGTGTTTCAATTTTAGGTAAAAAAGGGAATTAAAACGGAATTTCATTTATGATTTAAAACTTTGTGACAGAATCGCTGTTTCTTTATCAAATTTTTCAGTTATTTTTGTTTTGTTCAAAAATAATTTTATTACCTAGATTTATGACTTGAATTTTATTAAATCGTATCTTCATCTTTTTAACAAAATTGTTGAATTTTCAATCAAACAGTTAAATTTTTATCCACGAGTTATGGAATTTCTAATAAAATAGATGAATTTTCAAATTAAAAAGACAAATGTTCTAAAAAATGATTGAATTTTTATCCAAAAAAGATTTCAGTTGAATTTTCAACATTGAGATATGAAAAAAACAAAAACTAAATTTTGTACGAAAACAATTGAATTTTAAACCCAAAAAGACAAACAAATTT